>JAWNKV010000527.1:0-28907 GCA_035041805.1 Amiota mariae | reverse complement strand
CCCACAACACCATTGTACACTGAAAATATATGTGTGCCGCTATGTAAATTGCAAAGAATAGTCAGAACAATACCCTACCCAAAATTCGGTATATGCACTTTCATACTAATTTAATCGAAGCAAATAAAAAAGACACTTTTTATTTATTAAATTAATTGAAATGCGAGCGCTGTTCCGATATGAACCCTTTTGATATTTATAAATTTTTTATCCGCGCACACACATAAAGTCACACACAAAGAAAAGCACTGATCACCAATTGCAAAAACTCACCGTGACTGGGTTAAACTTGCGTGGCCCGTCCTGGTCCAGTTAATGCTCCACGACACGTTCTTCCGGTATTGGACCTTGGCCTCCAGGTCCCTGCTCAGGCGCCAGACCTAAATTGCCTAATTTCATTCGCACCAAAATACGTCTGCATTTGCAACAAAATACGTCTGCACATGCGCCTCTTAGTTTCAGAATTAATTTATTACAGAACTTATACCCAACTTAAGCCTATATAGTTCAATTCAATTCAAATAACAGTTATTTTCGCTAAAAGGATGGCCCTTGATTCCTCGTATTAGGCCGTAACAGCAAGTCTTAAGGCAGAGTGATAAAGAGTTTTTACTTTGTTACGTTGGGAAGCTGGAGCGTTACCGTAAAGGTAAAGCCCATAATCAATTTTTAACATGATGAGGGAATTAATAATTGAAATTAAGGTAAGATGGTTGGTGTTACATTTGTTGTTTGATAGGCACTTAATAATGTTGAGTCTTTTTGATAGGGGCAGTAATAGGTTGCTAATATGATCGTTCCAGCAGTACCTTTTGCCAAAAGTGACTCCAAGGATTTTGAGATTGTCTATGTTGGCTACTTGACATAATTGTTTTCGACAAATGTGTCAGTGTTTGCATTTGGATGTGGAAAGTTCAGCGCCCGAATATGTGCCCCAAATGTGGATATCACTAAGAAGTAAGTCGATATTAAGCGTGGAACTTTTGTTGTTTTTTTTATAATGTGATAATCGTCAGCATACTCGCAGAAGGAGAATTGTTTGTGTCTATCGATAGTTTTTTTTAATATGTTAAATGCAATTAGGAAAAGGATTAATGAGAGGGGTGATAATTGGGTTGTACCGTTATATAATGGAAGTGAATAGGAGTAGTGGTCTTTTACGCATACTGAGATTTTTCTATTTGACATAAAGTTTATGACGTAGGTGATGATTCTGGGTCCGATTTTTCATTCTTTTAGGGGAGAGAAACAATTGATATATGGTTTTTAGGTGGAAAGTGTTGATGATATCAGATAGTCAAAAGTGCATAACTAATCAGATATAGACCTTCCTCGTTCGAATCCAGTTTGGCGACTATCGATAGTTTTGTTAGCGGAGACGAACCAACATATGCGATTAGCAATGATCTTATCTAAAAGTTTGGAACAACATGAGTTAAGTGAAATTGGGCGGTAGGAATTAATATTAGATTTTTCAGATTTGGGTTTGATAAGTGGCATGATTTTGCTCATTTTGTAATGTTGTGGTATAAAATTTGTATGAATATTATTATACAATATAAGTTAAGAGGGAATGGTAAACTTAATTGCAGTTTTGAAGGAAGATTGTTGTATGGATGTGTTGGCGCTTTGTCGGATGATTCTTATAATGTTAGCTGATTCTTTATTTATGTTAGGACTAATGCGTTTGACTGAACTGAAACTATTAATTGCATCTGTGAACTTGTCCCAGTTTGCAAGGTCTGTTCTGAATTGGGGAGTGTACTTGTGAGTGTAGGTGGGAGGTTCAAAAAGTACTATGCAAATGGGCAGATGATCACTACCGTATGGATTAGAATCTATTTGCCAATACGCATGTAGGGCTAGAATAGGTGAGGCTATAGATAGATCAATATGAGTGAAAGAGTGGTGGGCACTATAGTGCGTTGGATATCCATCGTTTAGGATGTGTAGAGGTGGTTGATTAATGAATTTCGAGATAATATTACCTCTGCGATTATTGGTGGTCGAACCCCAAGTCCGGTGCCATCCGTTAAAATCACCAGTGATGATTGTGGGTTGGGTTAAAGTATTAAAAACATTACGAAGGTTCCGTAAGGTGAATGAATAGTTCGGAGGAATATAAGAACAGAATATGTTGAATTTTTGCATTTGATTGCACGGAGATTCCTACAGATTCAAAATCCACACCTGTCGTGTTGTAGTGGTTTATGTATGACGAGAGCAACGTCTTCAGCAGAGCGTTGAGAGGAGTTATAGGAGTATAAATTATAGTTTATTGGTATGGGGATGTTGAGATGGGTATTAAGGTGAGTTTCTTGGATGGAGATAATTTTGGGATTGTAGAGTTTAATAAGCATAAATAACTGATAATAATTATGAATATATCCATTCATATTCCATTGCAGTATCTTAAAAATAATTTTTAAATTAAAAATGAGGAAATATATTAGAGTAAATGGAGATTAGATTTGATCAGTTAAGTTGGGGAAAGAGAGATGGCCGAAATTGCTATTGTGTCGACAAGGAACCACAAAAGCAATGCAGCCTTAGTGGGTAAAATTGAGCGGGTTGTGTGGAGACCAAAAGTCTCCAACTAACGATACAAACATTTGCACAAATAGTTCTTTTTGTAATCATACTTCGTTCGTAGTTTCGAATTTTTTAAACTCTTTTTGAAGCGCACACAGTACACATACGTCTATTCACATCAAAAATTTCACAAGAATGAGATAATTTCGTCATCCACACATAAATACTCGCAGAAACGAAAAATTAAGAAGAAGAGATTTTCGTCCAACATTTGTACAAACGCAAAATCAGCGCACTCGACGACACAAATGGCTCTGTCTCTTTTCAAAACATTTGTGCAAATATTTGTGCAAATATTTGTGTTGTCGATGCCTACCTTAAGCAGAAGACTTGTTTATTGTTTTCGTTGTTTTGTTTATTTTGTTTACGAATGAGAGCGCAGGTAAAAGACACGACGTTCTCTTTGAGAATAAATTTGTGACTGACAATCAAAATTAGCTAAGGCTAATGTCATTCAATACAACAAATTTATAAACGATAATACAAATAATGAGAATTAATGTTTATATTTTGCATCTTTGTGTTCTCACTTTACAAATAAATTGATTTCACAATTTTAACAAAATTTTTTGGGTGTTTTTTCTAACAATTTCGCAACAATTTTGGCCATAATATTGTATTTAACAATTTTGCAGCCTCTAGTCATAACAAAAACAAACAAAAATAGGTATAACAATGGTATTTTGCAACAATTATGTAGAGATCAATATTTTATTGGACAAAAAAATGGGATTGATCCGCCCACTTTTCATCATGCCTCCCATATAACTTTAAAATACCATGATTTCTAGTTTAATAGTATTGTATTTACCATTAAATTAGACACATACCAATGCCTTTATTTTAAATACTTTTGAATTAGATTTAAACCATTAAACTTTATTAACCCTTGATATTAAGTTGATGAAAATAGCGAGATGATCTAGATGTCCAGATGAAATCAACTTGAAATACATATTAATGTAGAAAAGTGACATGAAAATAAATAAAAATTTTGGGCATTAACGTGCTCACTTTTAGGTGCTGTGCCCATTTTTGTTGTTACAGTTTTCAGTCTTTGTTTACCAGCAGAAGATTGGCATTGTTTTATTCTTTTAATGACGAATAATTCTTCGATTTCCCGATTTACTTTTAAAGAACAGCCTAATACCGTCGCCAAATGTTTCAGTCACGTTCGTTAAAATAAGAGCATGCAAAGTGAAAATAAGAATCCCTGTAGAATTTTTGTTATGATCCTTCCACAATTAATGTGTTTGTTATTTTAAGTATTTAGTTACTTATAAATATCCTTTTCACACTGTACTGAATCACGATGAAGTATCTTGTCGTTCAGAGTGTTAATTTTGAATCATGAACAGCTGATTTTTGGTTTGGTTGTACATACAAATGGAAGGTTGTGGCAAATAGTGAAAAATTAAATTGGAAATTGTGTAAAAAATACATGATTAAGAACAATTTGCAGTGTATGCGAATAATTCGTGCATCTTCCTACTTTAGGCAATACTACGATTTCCGGGGCGCCAAAATTTGACAACGGATTCTAATAGAACTCGTCAAAATAAGACGAAAATGGGAAACGAACAGCCAAACTCACAGGCTTCTTTTTGTATACACAAATAACTACACATCGAACTTTTTTTGTGCATTATGGTGATTCGAGTTATGGAAGTTCGACTGTACTAAGAGAAAATGAGAAATGCACAGTTATGAATCGTATAGCTCCCATACAATTTTTTTATTTTTTGAAATTTGATATCTCCAAAACTTATTTTTTTTTTATACCCATTTTTTCGTATCTTTAAAGCTCAATATCTCGAAAACTAAGAGAGATATCGAAAATTTATTTATTTATATTTTCGTCTTATATTGGAATCCATGTCAGATCTTGGCGCCCTGGAAACCGTAGAATACCCATATTTCATTCCTGCGACTTATTTGGAGAGCAACAAAAATGGATAAAGACAGTCGAAAATGACCTAAATGAGGCAGACATTACCTAATATGAATCACGTCACTTTTCGATTTGTCAATTTTGATACTGATCACCATTGATTTGAATCATGCTCCAGTGTGAAAAAGTTATAAGATTTCCAAAAATGCTAACAAGACTCAAGACATTTTATTAGATTTTTGGTAGAAACAAACATACACAAGGTGAAAAGTTTCTTTAAAGAAAATATCAGGATTGGGTGTGGCAGGGTTGAGTATGTGATATTTAATGGTGGTGTCACGCGCGATCGGTCAAAATGCGTACGAGATAAACTTGTCTTTGAGAGAAAAAAATTTGAATTTTGTTTTAAGCTGTAAGCGAAAACGGTAGATTTGTCTTTCCACATTGTTTTAACATTATTATATAAAGTGATTTCCTAGAGTCAATATTCGTGACAAAAAGTAATGTGCCTCACCTATATAAGCGCACTATTGAAAAACTGCTGAACAAAATGGTGAACAAGATGATCTAGATGTCAAGATGAAATCAACTTGAAATACATATTAATGTAGAAAAGTGACATGAAAATAAATACAAATTTGTCGAAGTCACATTCAATAACTTCATTGGTTAATGTTCACTAATTTGCTTTAGTCGCTTTTTGCAAACTGCATAAAAAGGGGTCTGATGATATGAGCAATCTGTGCAACAAATTTGTGTTACTTTCAATTCTTGATGTCTTTCTAGTGAATAGTTGACGATAATTTCTTGCATCATTATTTCTCGACTCTTGGGCTTCTTCAAAAAGTTTACCAATAGGTAGAATAGAAGACGCATATTCTGATAAGTACAGTTCTTGTCTCTGTGGCATAGTGGTCAAAAGCTACAGAATTTATTTGATACTCAAATCATATGCAAGTAAGCATAGTGTAAAAGCTTTATTATTTATATATATGCCGGTTATGTCTGACGTTATTTCAGGATCTCCAAAAAATCTTCTCGCCGTGTTACTAGCATTTGTAGTGCCAGCTTTTTGTTTTGGCTCATCAATTAAAAGACCAACTTTTTCCTTAACCTACTTTAGATATATTCCTTCTTCTTTCTCATCTTCTCCTTGTTTTCTTCGCCCGGTACACACTATGAATTTGACATTCGAATTCATTCAAATGAATTCCAATGGCTTAATGTAGCTGAGAGAAATTTCCATGTTCTCATTCAAAGCAAACGGTGGTGAATTGAATTGAATTTACATTCGAATGTTATTTTGTATTGTATTGCACGATGGTATACAAACACATTTGATCTCCCCGGCTACATTTCACAACAACAAATTTCGAAGAATTTGTATGCAATTGTTGTTATTGTGAGAGGATTGTATGCAATTCATACATATTTAATAGTCTTCGATGTACAAAGAAGGTTATATTCGGCTATGGCAGTTTTCTTATACACTTCACGGTTCTGTAATTAAGCATACAGAAATATTATACATATTATTTTTGATTTGGCTTATATTTAGGACGGGTACATGGACGGGCATGGCTAAATGAAGTCGCCTCGTCGAGGTGATCAAGACTATATATTTTGTATGGAGTCTACAATGTCTCCTTCTACATGTTACAAACTTGATGACAAAGCTAATAAAAATTCAATTGTGTGTGTATTTTTCATTATTATCAATATTATTCAAAAGTAAACTTAAAACTATGAAAATTGATGTAAATGAAAAATTAAATTCTAAATAAAGTAAACATAAAACTAGGTAAATGAAAAATTAAATCCTAAAATATGTACATAATTGCATTTACTAATTACTAAAATTAAAAATCGCCTCTACGTAAACAAACTAAACAACCAAAACCAATAACCGAATGAATGCATGGTGTAAGAAAACAAGGTGACGCCAATTTGGGTTGTTACGCTCTCAAAATTCGCTCACTCTCAATTTTTAGTGAATAAGTATCATCAGTGTATTAAAACGTTGAAAAACACGCATTTAGTGTTGAACACAACGTGAAAATGCATTGAAAATGTAAAAATTAGTGTTATGAAATCAATTTTTTGCGCTTTGATCAGCTGTGTTCGGAGAAATTGTGCTCAAAATAAAATTATTAAAAGGAAATTTAAATTGAGAATGCGGTGTAAATTGAATAAAATACTGAATTAATCAATAGAACAGTAAATTTTGTATTTTTCATATACTTTGCAAGCAGTTTAAATATGCACATATGTTAATATGTAAACAATGAACATATGATAGTGTTGTGCAGCGTAAAATTCACGAAATAAGGACCATTTTGCTGAGAACGACACATAGCTGTAAAAAATTGGCTGCACCTTGTTTTCTTACACTAGTAATCCTAGGATCTTGAAATTTACATGGTTACTGAATATGTACCAGTAACTCATAATGTCCAAATTTCAATTCGATAAGACAAAAAACAAAAAAGTTTGTCTAATAAGAACAATTTTATTTTACGATTTCGCGCCAAAAATCTGCAAATTTTTTTTTTAACCTATCTAAGGACACTCGGGTTATCAAGACGAATATAACGATACCTCAACTGTCGAGATCCATCGAACCATTTGGAAGAAACATGGTAAGATAGACATTGACAAATATACAAGATTCGCGCTAAAAACATAACGCTTCTTAACAGTAGGGTAAAAATCTGCTGCACACAAACCAAGCACAAAAAAGAGAACAGAACCAGAATTGTTGTTTTCATTGCGGGTTCAGTTGTAGGCGACACCTTGGCTTAACTCCAGAAAAATGTATACGCAACGCAGAAATGTTCTGTTTTATAAAAGATACATATTGGTGATGTACATACAAACATGTATATATTTGTAACCACTCAGTGGTGGTTTCATTACAAGATTTTGAGTTGAATTGGTGAGAATAGCACGCTCAAAAAGTTTTATTCAAAAGGAAAAATGAAATTTTTCAAAAATAATAACCCTTGGAAAATAGCAATGTTATTCATTGCGACGCTCTTGAATCTAATTAAAGTCAATTTAGCATTGGTAATCCAAACTAGAACTGGAGAATTGTTCACATACAGAATCGAACCACAATTGTTTAACTGGACTCACCAGTTTACCATCGACCAATTTTGCTACCGTCCTTCGCTGCGGGGTTATCCAGATTTGCCCTCTTGGCTGCGGTACATGTACAGCAAAGAATATCATGGTGGATTTCTATATGGCACACCACCAGAATCGCTTGCAGGCAAGTCGTTCAATCTGGATATTATAGCTTTGAATCGACAAAACTTTGAAACGCGGCGGGTGTTGGCAACAATATTTACGTCGCCTAAACTTTTTAGTCCAAATGTGGTGCAAATGAAAATAGACAATCTTAACTGGGTACATTTGATGGATCCAGGGCGAATTGAAAATTTGCGCAATATATTCCGCAAGAGCTTATGGCCAGAAAGTGAAGACGATTTATGTGTCGTTTTCATGGAGTCTGCGGTGAATATGGGTGGGCGGCTGCCACTTCAACCACAACAACGAGAGGGGTATAACTTTTAATGTGCTGTTTATGTTTATTTTTATAATATTAAACATTTCACAGAGTAATTGTACATTTAGGCAGCATATCAAAGTTCTCGGCACGTCTATTGGATCTGAATGAAGAAGTGCGTCCCCTATACAAATTACCTTCATGTACATATAAACGAACTTCAGTTCAAAAATTATTTGAAAATGCTGGGTTTAAATTGGATTGGTGTGCTTTCAGAATGGTAGATATTGAATCTAAAGCTGAAATATTGTATCATAATCACATTAAATATGGTGACTTAAAAACAATAAACCAAAACAAGCGATGGACTTGTTATGAGCGCGATGATGTACCGCCCCGTAATTATATTGATGAATTCGCTTTTACATTTGCTATACCGAGCGTGTTTTGCGCTGTACTAGCCGGGATATTGTCGGCAGTACTGTGTTTCCACAAAAAATAGTAAGTATCATATTTTATTAAACTATTTCAGAGTCTATTCTATTTACTTAATATCGCACATATTTGTACTCGAAGTATAGTCTTCTAATTAAAAGGAACAAAATGTTACGAATTTTGTGTGTGTGTTTAATTTTAGTTATTTGAAAGGCAGTGAGTACTTTGTATTTTATTCATTTGTTCTTGCAAGTAATTTGTTAAATTTCATGCGTTAATTTCATGGGTTCCATAAGGCTGGAAGCTTCATGAGTCTTCGAATATCTCTGTATAGTAGTGGTACTGATTCGATGGCAAGGTCGCGTTTAAGGTCGATGCTGCTGACATATAAGGGTACATGCATAGCACATCTCAATACTTTGTTCTTTGAGTTATATTTCTGGAACACGAGCAGCCCCACATAACTGCATAACACAAGTCCATACAAATTATAGTATTTGAGACAGTTTTCGGGTGATTCTGGGGGCCTAGACCCGAAAAGTCAGGGAAATTATTGGTATTGTTTTATTCTTTTAATGACCAATAATTCTTCGATTTCCCGATTTACTCTTAAAGAACAGCCAAATACCGTCGCCAAATGTTTCAGTCACGTTCGTTAAAATAAGAGCATGCAAAGTGATAATGAGAATCCCTGTAGAATTTAATGTGTTTGTTATTTTGAGTATTTAGTTACTTATAAATATCATTTTCACACTACTGAATCACGATGAAGTATCTTGTCGTTCAGAGTGTTAATTTTGAATCATGAACAGCTGATTTTTGGTTTGGTTGTACATACAAATGGAAGGTTGTGGCAAATTGTGAAAAATTAAATTGGAAATTGTGTAAAAAATACATGATTAAGAACAATTTGCAGTGTATGCGAATAATTCGTGCATCTTCCTACTTTAGGCAATACTACGATTTCCGGGGCGCCAAAATTTGACAACGGGTTCTAATAGAACTCGTCAAAATAAGACGAAAATGGGAAACGAACAGCCAAACTCACAGGCTTCTTTTTGTATACACAAATAACTACACATCGAACTTTTTTTGTGCATTATGGTGATTCGAGTTATGGAAGTTCGACTGTACTAAGAGAAAATGAGATATGAATCGTATAGCTCCTATACAATTTTTGTATACTCTTCACGCAGTATTATAAGTTTGTCATGAAGTTTGTAACACACAGAAGGAGACATCGGAGACCCCATAAAGTATATATATTCTTGATCAGCGCGACGAGACGAGTTGACCAAGCCATGTCCGTCTGTCTGTCTGTATGTATGCAAACTAGTCTATCAGTTTTTGAGCTAGAGAGCTGAAATTTTGCACGGAGCTTTATTTTTACCATACGCACTACATTTGTCGGAATCAGCCAGGCCAGTGTTTAAATTACT
Organism: Amiota mariae; assembly: GCA_035041805.1. NCBI lineage: Eukaryota > Metazoa > Arthropoda > Insecta > Diptera > Drosophilidae > Amiota > Amiota mariae. The sequence goes on along the minus strand of JAWNKV010000527.1, from coordinate 19,042 downwards.
TCAGTCGAAGTAGCAAAAATTGTAAAATTTGTACTTTTCACACCTTCGACTGTTTTCAACTTTTCAATATGAGCTGTTGCTTCTGCTTCTGAAAAAACGTAAGTCGGCTGCGAAGCAAAATCAAAAAATGAGCTCTGACAAAAATCAAAGCAGCAGCAGCACTCGACGTTTCATGATTTTTGATTTTGATTTAGCTGCTGCTTCGATCACTTGTTGCAAGTCGACGTCAGTTGCAGTCGCGGAATTCGTCATATTGTTGACTGATTTTGATTTAAAAAATCAAAAAATGAGCACTGACAAAAATCAAAGCAGCAGCAGCACTCGACGTTTCATGATTTTTGATTTTGATTTAGCTGCTGCTTCGATCATTAGCACAAGTCGAAGCAGCAGCAGGCGTTTAACTGTTGCAAGTCGACGTCAGTTGCAGTCGCGGAATTCGTCATATTGTTGACTGATTTTGATTTTTGCATTCTACTATAGTTTTAATTCTTACTTTTTTGTTTAGATGGTTTGGTAGCGTACATGCTAAGTTTTGTTGAGTCTGTGTGTATGCAATGCATACACACATTGCATACGGAAAGTTAGAGCGAGAGATGGAGGGGGTGCCCACCGTAGTCTGTTCAATTTAATTGTTGTTACAATGTCGGGGTGCCCATACAAAGTTTGTAGTTCGTGGTTAAACCGCTTCCTCCATACACCATCATCATCTTTCGTTCGAAGATGTTTAATTTTCTTTCTTCAGTTTTGCTGAATGTCCAAGTTTCACTGGCGTATGTTAGCACCGGGCAATCAGAGTACGGTAGATTAAGATTTTGACTGATCCATCAAGTGTGCGACGCTTTAGGTGCTTGCTTACGGCGTAGCAACATTTGTTAGAGGCTAAAACCTTTTGGCTTACTTCTGCTGATATGTTATTCACATTGTTTATATTCACTCCTAAGTATATAAACTCGTTAACCACCTCAAAGTTATGCACACCAACACTTAAGTTTTGTCCGATATTGTGCTGCATTTTAAGGAACTCAAATTGGCCTATTGGGGTTACAAACGATGTATACTTAATTGACTCTTTGTGCACGTCTACGTGATAAAATTTACTTTTTAAATCTAGTAGCGTAAACACTTCCTTATAGCTAGCTTATCAAGTAGACCTTGATTGAACGTGATTTTATTAAGTATTCTGTAATCGACACATAACCAGATGTTTCCTGTTTTCTTTGTAACTAACACTATCGGCGAGTCATACTCCGATTTGCTTGGTCTCACTATTTGTTTTGCTATTAAGTCGTCTATAATTTGTTGGACTTGGGATATTTCATAGGATAGTCTTCGAGACGCACATTTGAATGGTTTCGTACTAGACATGTGCAATCGCTCATTCACATTGCCTACAAAAGTTGTAATTCATGAATGCATTCAATATTAGTATGTACAACGAAACTTGTATGTTGTATATGTTTTGCGATAAGAAACATTGTATATGTATTTGCTATATGCAGTCTGAAAGGGATGGAATGTGTATTGCGCTTTTACATTCAAAAATTGCCAATATTGTGTTCGCATGAGCATAGTGTTTGAATTTGAATATAGTGCTAAACTAAATGAACGGACGAAAGAAAAAAAAAACAATAGAGAAAAAGATAAGAATGAGTTGTTTGCAAAATCTAAGTATTGTTGTTGTTATAGTTAAAATGTTATTGTGATCAGATAACGTTTTTCTCAGTCGAATGTATGCTTGTGGATAAGGGAAGCGAGGCAATGTGAGGAATCTGTGCGTCTGTGCGGTCGGCTTTGCTAACGTTTCTTTTTGTCTTCATTCGTAGTTGTTTTATTTCGTTTAGCGTTTGTGGAGTGAGGGAGAGCGACGTGATCGACATTATACAAGAGTACAGGAGTATGCGTACAATGAAATGCTATGTTCATAATTTAGCCGTACAACATTCACTTACCATTCATATTCTCTATACATACAAACATGTGGATGTATACAACAAACACATAATAAAAAAGAAATGCAACATACATTCACATTTACTACAAAAAGATATAGCAAAACATGTATGCGTTTTAGAGTGAAAAGCCAATTTGAATTCATCCACGCTCACTACTATTTCGTACTATTGAGTAGTATTTTGATTTCACATTTTGTTTCGGGTTTTTCTGGCCAAACCTTGTACAAATAATTTTCCTCAAATATTGTTATCAATTTCTTTTTATCATTAATGTGTACATTAGTATTGTTAGTAAGAGGGAATTGATCGATACTTTCTACATTTTCATTATGCTCATACATTCTCTGTCTGCTTCTCTAAAACTTCCTTCTTTATCATCTATATATACCGAGTTATCAATTTTACCATTGCTGTATTTATATTGTTTTGAGGTTCCTTACATTGAACCGTACAGTCGTTTCCAATTTGCATATCTCTTCGAACACAATTTTTTACCTCTTCTATTTCACAATCTTCTGTAATGTCTCTAATTTTGCTTTCCCTATAAATGCGACCAATTGTTTTTGTCTTAACTACTTGATCATAATGATTTTCATCAAATTTTGCTTACATGACGTGTGCGTCTTTTAAAAAATCATTTCCTAAAATAACTTGATAAATATTTGATTTATTACTTCATTTTCAAATTCAATTTTCTGCTTCTGTTTATTCCATAAAAACTTGTAACTAAAACCGTTTCTTCAACGCTTTGCTTAAATACTACATCCTCCCGTATTAAGCATATTGGGCTGCCAGTATTGATCAATGTTTCTTATAATAAAGTTAAATTAGCATAGGCGTAACCCGGTGTAGATATTTTATTACTTACTACAATTGAAGCCCCTGGTGGAAGAAGGTGTTAACTTACTTGTAACCAACTTTTCACGGGAACGCTTTTTAAGTAACTCCTTGGAAGTTTTAAAAACAGTAGAATTTATCTTATTTCATGGTTGTTTCATAATATTTTATGTTTATACTGATAATATTGATAACAAAACATAAATTGTTGAATGAGATTGCCAAGACAACCAGAAAAAATGAGAACACCTTCTTCCCTGCTTTCAATTGGGTCATGTAGGTGTTAACTCCAGATTGCTTAACCCCACCCTAAAAAAAAAAAAAAAAAATTGTACAAAATATCTTTATAATTATAAAATTAAAAATATTTAAACGCAAAAAAATCTTAATCTCCTCTTTTTAAGTTCATGTAAAAGGTCTGTTTTGTTTTTGGTTTGTACTCAAGCTGTCGTCGTATTTTGATAGTTACTTTACTTTATTTCCATTTTTCCAAACTTTTCTATTCTTATCCATCTTACGTCCCTCATGCTGTACCTGTTTTTACGTCTTTATGTCTGTGGTACAACCCTAGTTTTTCTGGTATCTGCTTCACTTCTATAAATTTGTCAGCCATGCAACTTATTTTAAATGACAAGAAAACGAATAGTAGAAAAAAACATAAACGATTGGTAGAAAAAACAAAAGCGGAAATGCTAAGCCATTATTATCAAAAATTAAAAAAGCAGAGTTCACACCTTTTTGCATTAAATTAAATCAACCATTAATAAATATTTTTTACTCAAAGAGATGTTAGTTCAAAATTTATTGAGTTAACACCTTCTTGCAATAATTAAACACATAATCCCAGATGATTTGCTCCAGGCAAAATTAAATTTTAACAATTTAAATATCAGATGTTGACTTTTTTCTTATCTAAAACAAAATCAGATAAGATGGAAACATTAAAAGAAGGAAAAAATTGTTTTTGAAAAAAAGTGAGTTAACACCTTCTTCCACCAGTGGCTTCAATTGTTTTAAAAAAAAAAAAGATCGAAGAATAAAATACCATCAAATTTATTTAGAAATGCTGTACAAAATTAAGTAGAGAATGAATAGCAAATAATAGACACTTCAAGTCGACTTAAGAGCACACCTAGACGAACATACATGCATACTAGACAGCTGCGTGGCTTCACTCACAACTGAAGTCCAATAGAATGAACTCGAATTGAATTGAATTGAATGAGAGCGAAACACGAAATGAATGAATGTGAATGCAACTGTGTTTTGAGTTCGAAAGCCGTCTGCATTCTGTGAAATGAGTTAGAATGAAATAGCGTGCAAAACGAAATAAATACATCGGTACAGTCGAGACATTCGAATTAATTCGAATCATTCATTCATTCGATTGTCGTACAAGATAACGAGCGCAGCAAAAGACGCCGCCGAGTCTGTAGGTGATTGTGTGTTCTAAACAAAATTTTCCATTGCTTTTTGTTGTTTTTTTTCTTATTTTTTGTTACGCACAGCAAAACAAAAACAACCCTCATTCTCTTGCAAAAAAGTGAATGCATTCGAATTAATTCGAAATCACCTCTCATTCGAACTCATTCAATTCGTTTCTCTTTGTTTCAATGTTGTGCGACTGAATCTGACGTGAGCGCACAAATTCACTCGAATTCATTCGGCGTCGCATTCTATTTCACTCAATTCATTTTGAACATTGTTAATTCGAACGTCGTTTTTTTTGCCTTCATGCAGACCTCTAATGCATACTCACAGGAATCGATCTTTATCCTTATTTAGATTCCCTGATATCCGCACTGGATCAGCGTTTTGATAATGAAAATTTCGGCTTGATGTCACTACATCCCAACTTGATGCTAAATATGTCATTAGCTGATTTTAAAGAGAAATCAAAAAAATTCTGCCAATACTACCATTTGGATTTTTTCGAGAACGAAGCGAAGCTATGGTTTAAACTATGGAAGGAAAAGAGTATGACAAGAGAAGACCTTAAAGATCTAAACTTTAAGGAAGTGTTAAAGGAGGCGGAAATATTGTTTCCTGCAACAAAAAACGCAATTTTAATTTTCTTGGCACAGCCTTGTACAACAAGCAACATAGAGAGGTCCTGTTCTACATTGTGTCGTGTGAAAACATGGATGAGGTCAACGATGCTAGAGAACCGTTTAAACGGTCTCTCCAAAAAAAGGGCAAATTCCGAATCAGCGACCTCGAACTAGTAAATATACACTAAAATTGTTCTTGTGACAAAAATGCTGTTGATCAGCATTATCACTCTGCTCGCCTGGGTTTTCACTTACATCTTTACGTTTACTGTATTCTGTTGCAACATGCCCCATCTCGGCACAAACGAATCAAGCTCCTTGTTGGCGCTTTTGCTTATGACATTCGCTAGCCATGTGGCCGCGACAGTTGCAGTTGTAGCATCGCATTTTCTCTTTCTGCTAGTCTTCGTGAACGTTGTGCGATATTAGCGTTGCTGTCTCGTTTTTAAATGTAGCAACTGGTTTATTGTTGTCGTGTTCTTCCGCTTCAAGTCAAATGATCGTAAATGCTCGTAGAATTTCACTTGGGTTGTTGAAAAGTTGCATATTTGCTTGCGAGCGTAGGGTGTAGTACCAGGTGTTCGAGAAGTTCCGAGCTATCGAAATTCAGTTTACTTGTCAATATTGTCTTCTCAAGATAATATTCTTGAAAAGTTTCAGTATGCCATTTCCTCTGTTCAAATTGCCTTTTTAACATTTTCTCGGTCTGATGGTTTTCAAATATAACTTCCATTTCTTGCAACAAGTTGTCAACTGGCATTGTAAAACGTCATCTTTTGCGTTTAATTTTGCTTCGCTAATTTGTTTTTTCCGTTGTTTTCTTTCTCCTACTTTGTTTCGTTTCTTACATTGTTCTTCAACTCGCTCGCTACTTTGTTCTTTCCGTTGTATTTTTGCGCAGTCTTCGTTTCGCTCCTTATGTTGTTCATAACCTGCTGTAACTGTATTGTTGCTAATTGCCTTTCTTTTATAAAAGGCTTGGTCACTGCCCCACTTCTGATTTGTAACGGGAATAAAAACTCCGTTCTGTTACTGTTTTGGTTTATTTCTTCTCTTTTCACAATTTCGTTTACATGTACGTGTTTATCTCTGTCAGGCTTTGAGTAAGAATGACTTTGCTTACTCTACCAGTTGCTTGCTCTGCCTGCTCTCAGTTGCTTATTCTAGGGCGTTGCCAGATTGGCTATCTTACATCTGGGCTATCTTATGTTAATCTTACATCTAGGCCATGATACAAGAAAACAAGGTAGCGACATTGCGACCTGATACTCTCTCAAAAATGCTTACTCTCAGTTACGCATATTTAGTGTGGTAAACCTTTGAAAACACGCATTTAGTGTTGAACATAACGTGAAAATTAGTGTTATGAAGTCAATTGTTTGCGCTTTGATCAGCTATGTTGTGTCGGTGTGAATTATTTTTGAAAATAAAATTATTAAAATAACTTTGAAAATGTTGTGCAGCGTAATAATTTAGAAGAAGAAGAGCGGAAGAACATTTTTGTGAGAGAATCACATAACTGTAAACTAATGTCGCTTCCTTGCTTTCTTGTATCATGCATCAAGGCTATCTTACACTACTCTTCCAATTCGGTCATCCTGACTTCCCGATTTTACTGTTTTGTTGAGTATTTGAACTTTCGCTTATGCATTCAATATTTAAAATATTACAGTCATTATTTTCATTTGAACATTCTGTACTAAACCATGGCTTTATATTTGCTGCTTCCCAAATAAGGTACTTGTGTCAGTTGAAACCCTTCCACGTCCGCCACGAGGTATCTATCATTAGGTAAAACTTTGTCTATCCGGTATGGACCTTTGAACTTTGGGATAACATTTTTGCATGCTCCTGGAATGCTTAAACATTTTTTTAAGACTACATAGTTCTGAGTTTTTACATATTCTGTTCATATATTTCTTTTCTTCGTTGTAATTCTGACTTTGACGAATTTAATTTGCAGCTATTAATCTTGTTTTATTTAAATCTTTATCTTTTTCTATTTCGCATAAGTTTCTCTTATATTGGGTGTACAAAGAAGTTTTGAGGATTTTTTTAGTGACTTTGAAGCTTTATTCCGAGATACAATGCATTTTATTCATAATATTGTCGACTTTTTTCCATCTTTCAGGCAGTATACGGATTCCGCATTGGAAAAATTCCTTGAAGCTATCCGAAACTCGACCCATATTTTGGCTTCTTCGAAAGAAATGAAGTGCTGGAAGAAGTGGTAGTCGGAAGGAGCAATGTCTGGTGAATACGGCGGGTGGGGTAGGGCATCCCATTTTAGTGCCTCAAAGTTTCCTTAACGACTTTTGCAACATGTGGTCGTACGTTGTCGTGAAGGAGAATCACTTAGTCGTCTCTTTTGGCATATTGGGGGCGTTTGAGCTTCAATGCTCAGCTCAAATGCATCAATTGTGGTTTGCAACGATCCCCAGTAATGGTTTCGTTAGGCGGGATGCACATCATTAGCTTCTTGCCATGAATATTCGGTTTGGCCGTTGAAGTTGATACATGACCAGGCTTACCCCATGTTTTTTGCGCTTTGGGTTGTCGTAGTGGATCCACTTTTCGTCCCGCGTCAAAATTCGATCCAAAAAACCATTCCAAAAATATATTTGCATGGTAGTTTAATGTTATTTCAAAAATCTGATGTCTTACTAACAAGAAATTTTCTGATATCCATCGTCAAAGTTTAGCTAAACAGTTGCACTTTACTTTGTATTTTTGCCAGAGCTCGCAAATATCTATCAACACATTCAAAATGACAATGAATAAGGAAGAAAAAAAGACACTTTGAAGATTGTTTTGAAACTTATAAGAATATGCGGGAAGAAGCAAACAGCAACACTAGCTGCTACTTCGACTGCGACTTAAGTTTTCTTCAGAAGCAAAAGAAGAAGTTAAAAGCAGAAGTAATGGAACTTATTACAGTTTCAAATACAATTTTTTTCTTTTCAAAGTGTTTTCGCTCAACTAAGGACACTTTTTCCACAGAATTTTGATGAGCGGTTCATAAAAATACTAATTTTTACTTTATTTATTTCACTTTGACTTTGTGATCAATGATCTCCTTTTATACTCTTTGTTTTGTTTGACATTATTGATCCAACACGACAAGTTTGATTGAGAACTGCAATAAACTAGAATAGCCTTCATAAGGACTAGTTCGATAACAAGAAACAGTTATGTGCAAAATGCTCGATAACAAGAAATGTTCGAACACCTGGATGCAAATTACTCATAAACAAAGTATGATGATTCATTTAAAGAAAAAAATGATAATTTTATTCATTGTTTGCTTATTCTAATGTTAGTGAAATGTTTATGTGTGCATCTCAAATACATTGTTTGATGGAATAAATATTCAAAGCGTTTGGATATTTTGTAAAGCATCATTTAATAAAAGTGATTTCAAATTTCATTTATAAATTTATGTGATAAAAGTTTGATCAAGTTGGAAACCTTCGCTGCTCCATTGGCCTCCCCCTCGCTACGCCCTTGCATAAGACGGTTTGAAATTGCTTGTTGGGTCACTCCCAAGGTTTCAGCGAGCTCATATTGAGTTTGGTTTGATTCATTCTTGGTCAAAATAGCAATTTTTAAAACACCGGAACCAGTACTCACATGTTTTTGTTGATGGAGTATATTCCCCATATGCTTCACACAGCAATCGATGTCCATCAGCTGCACTTTTCTTCAAATGAAAACAAAAAAGCAGCGCTTCTCGCAAATTGAGTTTTGTCGGCACAAAAGTTGGCATGTTGTTTCGAGTTTCATTTGACAACAACAACAGGGAAAATGACAAAAATGATTGGTTGTTGTTGTAGAGTGATTCGATTGAGAGATGCTAATCTCAAATAGATACGATAAGATTCGGTTTTTTGAATGGTCAGTCTTAACAGCGCTGGGCAATTTTCCCACCTGGTAGGTTTCTACGCAATTTCTGAGGCGTTTGAAACAACTCATCAAGCCAATTCGCTCGACACAAACGTAAATGCCAATCAGGGTACTAGGCCCACAGCACCGATGTCGTCAATTATATTGCATAAGCTACCAGTGCCAACATACTCAGGAAAATTTATTGATTGTCCAAAGTTTCACGACGCATTCGTGCAACTGTTACAGGAAAATAGGTCGCTTGCGGACATACAAAAATTTCATTTTTTAAAACAAGCGCTACTGGTAGACCGTGACCAAGACGTACGACAAATGAGTCTCACAGAATCGAATTACTCTACTGCCTGGAAGCTTATTGTCAAACGTTATGATAACCCGCGTGTGCAGTTCATGTATCATTTGAATGCGCTTTAAGACTTGCCCTCATGAAATAAAGAGCATTCATCTGATCTGAAACGCATGCTTAACACTGCTAACGTCTGTATTAATGAATTTAAACATTTGAACATTTAAATAGAAAATTGTGACCACTGGATTGTTCATTACACTTCAATCATGGGAACACCATTGAGGCTATAGCGTTGACATACCTACGTTCACCGCTTTTGAATCTTTCCTCAACAGCCGTCTTGTTAGCATTGATGTGATCGAGAATCATAAGCTTTGTCCACCCTCAGGGCAGTCTACTTCAAAGACTGGGAGCAATCGATCATATCACAAATCTTCAGGCAACTCATCACACAAGGGTAGTTGTTTCTACCGAACCACTGGATCTGCTAACCCCAACTGCTGTAAAAATTGCAGCGGCAATCATATTTTGCGTCGTTGGCCTGACTTTTTAACCAAAGACTGTTATGCTCGGAAGTTGATAGTTGATAGCACAAAGGCATGTCTAAATTGCCTTAGTCTAGCTCATTCCATAGCGCAATGCACTGGTTCCAAGAATTGTTTGCAATGCGGTCAACGGTACATGCGGAAATCACTGGTGTGGGTGAACATCCCAACAATAAATGTTAACATAGTACTGAATTCACCATAAAATCATGTACTCAATCGGCTTTTGAAATCTTCAATGACGCTGCTTTTGTACTACGATCCCTAACTTCTAGGTTGCCGAAGTCGAATCTTAACGTACAGGATTGTCATTTGAAAGATCTTTCTTTAGCTCATCCCACCTTTACTCAGCCCAATCGTATCGACTTGTTAATTGGTGTAGACGTGATTCCACAACTTATGCTTCCAGAAATTCGAAGAGGGCATCCAGGTCAACCGATTGCGCACCACACGCAATTGGGATGGATAATTTTTGGACAGCTGGACACCAAACGTCCTCATGCGGGTCATCTTCGATGCTATCGGACAGGCATTTGTCTGGATAACTTGGTGCAGGAATCTTTTGAAAATGAGAACCTCAACTCTTCAAGAAATCTCACCTCTGAAGAGCAATGGTGTAAGGATCATTTTCAAAACACTCACATGCGGCAGGCCAACGGGGAGAATATGGTCCGATTACCACTGAAGACCTTATTTGACCCTTCCCATGTTCTCGGTAGGTCACATCAGATTGCATTAAATCGCTTTCATCAGCTGGAGCGGAGGTTTAATACTAATCGTGATTCGTCAACGGTATACAGATGTCATTAATGATTACTTTCAGCTTGGTCAGCTTGCAAGTATTATTCGCTCGGAAGAACAACATCTTACCACCGATGGAGTCAGAACAGCAATTACTTCATGCACTTTGCCACATCATGCCGTCCTGAAGGAGGACAGTGATACCACAAAATTTCGGGTGGTGTATGATGCATCTTGCAAGACGTCAAACGGGAAATCCCTCAACGACTTATTATGCATCGGCCCACCATTGCAAAATGACCTTACAGGGGTAATACTTAATTGGCGTTTTCATCGTTACGTTTTTGCTGCAGATATTCCTAAGATGTATCGCTGTGTTGACATGCATCCAGATGAAGCTCAATATCAAAGAATTTTTTGGTACAACAAGCACAATCAGCCACTGGAGTATTGTTTGAATACGGTGACATTTGGGATGGCTTCAACACCTATAACACCTTATTCGTGTTATTCATAAAATTGCACAAGATGAACGCCGAAAACGTTCTTCGAAACGAAATTTATGTGGATGATGTTCAGAGCGGACATAGTACCATTGAGGGAGCACTAGCGATTCGCGATCAACTAATCGCGGCTCTACGGTCTGCAGGTATGGAACTAAGGAAATGGTCAGCAAATCATTCAGCGTTACTTATAACATTCCAAAGGAATTTATATCGAACACGAGTATCTTAGAATTTGAAAATCAAGACTGTATTAAAACACTTGGCTTATTTTGGCACCCTCAAGGGAATTTCTATGGTTTTAAGTTAAAATTTCAGATTGATCGCACAGCAACCAAAAGAACGTTATTTTCAACAATCGCACGTCTTTATGATCCTTTGGGTTTCATTACACTGATTCTCACTGTGGGGAAAACTATACTCAAACAAGTGTGGAGCATACGAGTCTCACGAGGAATTAACCAGCAAGCTTCACTCGAGTGGGATGATGTGTTGCCACAGCATTTGTGTGAACAGTAGCTTGGGTACATAGGTAATTTAAAATCGCTTGAGGAAATTAAAGTACCGAGATGGATTGGAAGCGATTCTAACTGGCTCTGTATCGATGGAAGTATTGTTTCTCGTCAACTTCACATATTTTGTGTCGGATCTTCGCTTGCCTATGCAGCAAGTGCATATTTTCGAGTGCAGTGTGAGAACGGTAGGTGTTTTACGCATCTTCTCACTGCTCGAAGTCGAGTTACACCCTTCAGGCCATTAACCATTCCGATGGTGGAGCTCTCGGGTGCCGTGTTAGCTACCATCCAATACATGGGGATCCGGCCCGAAGGAAAACAATTGTAGCCAACCGCATCGGGAAGATTCTACAACATAGTACGCCTGCACAATGGCGACATGTCCGAAGTCAAGACAATCCAGCGGACTGTGCATCGAGTGGTCTTACACCGGAACAGTTGGCTACTCATGACCTTTGGTGGTTTTGTCCTTCTTGGCGCAAACAAGCTGTTGACCAATGGCAAAGGAAGGAATTCGTCATCCCGGACGAAAGTCTCACTGCGGCTGAGAAAAAGGCTGATGTTCTTAAAGATCACATTGTCACATCCACGGAATCATTTTTGTTAAAATATTCCTCTTATAATAAGCTGTTATTTGTTGTGGCGTACACCTTGCACCCGCGGCAATGGACCCAGCGATCTGGACCCATTCTCTTAGAAAAATTAAGTGAAGCGTTAGTACAGGTAGTGCATATGGTATAGCAGGAAGTTTTCGGATGGGAAATCGACCGTTTGCAGAAAAACAAGAACTTACCTAACTCTAATAAATTGAGTCAATTCTTACAGTTTTTGGATGAGCGGAAGGTTCTGAGCATTCGTGGCCGTCTCAGGAATGCTCTCCATCTCACTGAGAACCAACGAACTCCGATCATACGTCCAAAGCGTCATCATTTCACATAATTAGTCGTTCGGAATGCGCATCTCAACACATTGCATGGTGGGGTACAATTAACTCTTTCTACAACGCATCGCCTATTTTGATTATAAGCGGGAAACAATCTGTAAAAGAAATACTGCGTCGGTGTGTGCATTGTTTCAAATATCGTCCGCAACCATCCTGTCAATTGATGACAGACTTGCCATTACATAGAGTTAACCCACCGACATGGCCATTTGAAGCGACTGGTGTTGATTATAGTAGCGCCTTTGACGTAAAGGCTTCACGATTTCGTGGTCATCACAAGTATAAAGGCCATACAACTCGAAGTGGTTACAGGATTAACAACGCAACATTTTTTATGGGCATTAGAACGTTTTGTCGGACGTAGAGGAGTTTGCGGACACATTTATAGTGATTGTGGAACGAATTTTGTAGGCGCGGACAAATCTTTGAGATTGTGGCAGCGTCTTTTAAACAAGAGGTGTCATGCAAGATAGTTCCTGAACTGGCAGCACGGAACATTCAATGGCATTTCAACCCCCCACACAGTCCCAATTTCGGCGGATTGTGTTAAGCTAATGTGAAGTCTGTTAAAACGCATCTGTATCGTACATTTCATGGCATATCGCTGACTTATGAGTATTTGTCAACTATTTTGGTTCAAATTGCAGCCTGTTTGAATTCTAGACCATTATGCCTGTTAACTGCTCATCCGGACGACCTTGGTGTGCTCACACCTGCTCACTTTTTGGTTCGAGAAGCCAGAACAACGTTACAAGAACCTATCTTACAGGATAAGTCATTAAACGTACAATTTCTGGAAGGTCAAAAGATTTTGAGACAATTTTGGAAGCGGTGGAGTGCATATTGGCTATCGCATTTGCAGTCGCGCCCCAAATGGCGGAAGGAAGCACCAAATTTGCAGATAAATGATATTGTCATAATCAAGGATGATCGCGTTCCACCGAGCGAGTGGAAACTCGGAAGAATTGTGGAACTTCATCCTGGATTGGATGCACTGGTACGAGTCGTTTCAATTAAAACCTCTGCTGGTATCTACAATCGTTTTGTGTCAAAGAATTGTTGGCTTCCTATACCAAATTACAGTGGCCCTGAAACGAATTCAAACATATAATCAATTTCTCACTCGTACATGTGTATATCATAACAAACACTTGTTTCGTTTCAGCAAATCAAGCAAGATCACATGTTTTGGCTTTTAATTCTGGTCCCAGTATTAGGGGCGTCATGTACGGGCGTTATCGGATCTATAACAAGAAAAAGCAATGGTGAAGGGCGGTTTTTGTTTGTGGGTTCTTGGAAACTTTGAGTTTGGAAACCTTTGGATGTGGAGAGAAGACATCCATGTTGAAACAACGGACCAAAGGAAAAAGTAAACCATCTTGGTTGACAGAAAATCACTTGGAGGAAAACCTGATCGAGCAACAACGTATTCTAACTACCACTCCCATAAATTGTAATATTCTTTGTTATTTGCTCAACTAAACATTTGTAAATAAACACACGTTAAACAAAACCTTGTACCAGTGATTGTGTTAGTGTTAATACATCCATATTAGTAACGCCCCAGAACCAATTGTTGGCTCATCTTTGACCTCGCTTTTGTCACAACACATGTGTTATAGAGTAGTGTGTTTTGCACAATTTTTTGTTTGTTGAGGAGGGAAGTTAGTTTTTTGTTAGTGAAATTTCTTTAGCGAGGTGTAAGTCCAAAAATAATGTTGCGAAATTCAGTTTGGAAATGCTTGAGAGACGTAGAGGGGATAATAATTGGCTTGTGCGTCTGTAGTGTAGAGAATGAGGGTTTGTGCATGAGTAGAGAGAACGGGATGCATTGCATATGTTAGTTTATTTTACTTGTGTCGCTGATGCTTTGTTGCTTTTGGTTTTGTGCACAACATAACAACAACAACCTTAGACTATGACTTTACTTGGTTTTTTTTTTTACCGGAAGGAAATCATAGAAAGCCTGATCAGTCAACTACTTCTTCCCCCCGGCACTGTCTTGTTATTTCGTCGGGAGGAAAGAAGAAGTAAAGTTGCTCAAAAGTCAGCCTATCCTAGTGTGTCTATGTTATTTGTAGGTCGCAACTGCACATCAGCAATCTACAATCCCCTGTCCATTTGTGCAGCTAAACGATAAGCTAGCGTTGGTAATCGTTTTGCTGCGCTCTGTTACGCAGAGTGTCCACATGATTGTCGCTATAGGGTTTTCACTAATTGCCACTTTTCTTATGATTAGCACATGTGTGGCACCAGGTTACCCACTTCAACGAGGACAACAGAAAAGTACGTGTTGGGCATCTTCGGCGATACTGACGCAAACAGGACAGCAGGGGTCCTCCTCGTGTTTGAAACGGCGCAAATAATATTTAAAGCAACCGTGTCCACTGAGTGTCTGCGTCGCGTGGAAATCCACTTCTCCATGATTCCGTGTTATCCAGGCTAGGGATCAGGGAGAACGTCCATCGCCATTTGCTAGACTTTTCCCATCTTCTCTGCCATTCTTGGAAGCTGCATCGCCGCTCATCTTCTGTAGATGACCCTGTAGTAAAGCTGCGTTTTAGTTCATGCGTCGTTATGTCGATTGTTGGCATAGAGGCTATAACCTCAATCGCGACACCTGATATCATGCAAATACCGCTCGCTACTCGCAATGCGCTTAGGAGGTACGTCGAGCAAATACCCGCACTGTATGAGCTCTCCGTGTTGCATCCGCCCATACTTCCGCCACGTATAGGGGCAACGACTCTGGTCAGCAGTTTCCGAGTGCTTGCTCGTGGTCCACCTATGCTTGCCATTATCGGAGATAGGGCTCCATTAACTTTCTCCGTTTTGTCTTTTATGGTTACTAGATGCTCCTTGCAGGACTGCCGAGTGTCAATAAGCACTCCCAGATACTTTAGGGATGGTCGGGAAGTTATGAAACGAGTAGACAGGAGAACAGCTACTGTTTTCTCAACCGCCAATTCCAGATGAGCTTGACTAAGCTAGCTCATGGCACTGTCCGTAGCTTCACAGCAACTAGCTTGTATTTGCTCGATCGTTTTACCCACGACTACCAGAGCAATGTCGTCGGCATAGCCAATCAGCGTTGAGCCTGTAGAATACCATCGTTCATTACGTTCCACGAAGTGGGACCTAGGACTGAACCTTGTGGCACGCCCCTTGTGACCTTGTTTTACTTCTGGCCAACATCGATGTCTAACAGTTGCACCCTATCTGCGTAGTAATTTTCGATTACCCGCATTAGTTACCTCGGAGTATCAAGCGTCCTGAATGCTTGTATGATCCGCGGCCAGCTTTCCATGTTGAAGGCATTTTTGACGTCCAAAGTCACTACAGCGGAGTATTCCTTGTGGCCTCCCTTCTATCTGGACATTACATGTGTCGTTTTAGCACTTTGCTCCTCTTTATCACACGATTGAAGGCCGCAAATTTCGGTCCCATCCACACCCGAAGAACAAATGTTGCAATCTTCAGCATAGGTTACTAACTTGATGCCTGGAGGTGGTAATGGCATCTTGGACATATATAGATTAAAAAGCAATGTTGATAAAACTCCCCATTGAGGGACGCTCATTTTAAGCCTTCTAAACCTTGACCTCATGCTTCTAAACTCAACAAATGCTTTTCTACCATGAAGGTACTTTTTTAGCCAGCGTTTGGTGGTTACACTCAGTGTGGTGTCAAAAAGATTCTGCAGCAAGACTGCATGATTGACAGTGTCAAAGGCTTTTGCCAGACATAATGTAACCACAACTGTCCTTTCGCAGGGCCTCTCATGGTTGAGGCCATTAGCAATATGCGTAGTAACCTCGCTCCGGGCCAGGGTAGTGCTGTTCCCCTTTCTGAAACCATGCTGATGATCTGCAATAGTGATTTGTTATGTCATTGTCGGAAGAATCAACGACTCCAGAACTTTAGCCACTGGGGGAAGATGAGAAATAGGTTTCAGGAGAGGAATAACTCTAACTATCTTCCATACGTCAGGGACAACAAGCTGACACATAGGGCAATTGAAAAGTTAAGTGAGGCACGAAATTGCTACTGGCCCTAAATGTTTGAGCATAAGCATCGAAACACCATCGGGTTGGAAGGCTTCGCATTGCGAATCGCAGCTTCCAAATTCCTCAGGCACATCTAGAGGTTTGATGACAAAATTGAGCGGCACATTGAGCTTGAGCTTTACGCTGCAGTGCGCTAGATAAGCGCTTACTTGTAACCCACAGCTTACGAGATCCAGGACTACATGGCTCATGATAATGATGAGGCCATTTCTCATTTCATTTTTGCTATTGAAAACGACATTTCCGACGCTGTACTACTTGTTGGAGCTGCTAAAAATTAGCAACTTGTTTTATAAAGAATTGGAAATTGGTTTTTATTGTGATTCCACCATTGTAAGGCATTAAATTCTTTGCTATAAGTAATGTTCACATTCTTATAACGCTGAATCTCGTCAGTAAATGTTGTCGTACACATTACCATTTTGCCAAGGACGGCAGTAGTCACCATAAGTGACATCTAGTTCTGCTGTAGATGGCGATAACAACTCTTGATTTTCTGATGGATTATCATCAACAATACCATTCATAATTTCACGGCATTGGACAATTGTTTCCTCCTTTTTAATTGCCGTAAATTGTGAGAGGTTGTTTGTTGGCGGAAGTAAGAATAACGCGAAGTTATGAAGCTTTGAAAGATTTTCCAAAACGACAGATTCAAAAAGATTTTTTTTTTTTTTTCAAGTTTCTATCCCAAGCCACTTTCTCCCCCGCGCGAGCTGGGGTCCATTAAAAACCGAACAAGACTGGGTATCGACCACAAGTCACTTCGGTACTGAACTACTGGAGATTAGTAACATGCAAACGAAATTCATTGACCACTATACGGCTACAGACCTAATGTCATCATCCATTTATACTAATCACTATAAAGATAAATTTAAATAAAGTGTGTGAAATTAAGTTAAATAGTTAAAATAATATTATGTGTTAAGGAGAGTTAAGAGATTAGATTTTAGATGATCGGAAGAAATAGAATTAGATACAAGGTCATAGTATAGATTGTAAGATTGACATAAAACACGAAAAGGATCATGCTGCAAATAAGTAGTCTTACATGTACCAACAAGTATAGGAGAATAATTCCTTGTAACCCGAGAAGGAACATTAAAATTTATACTACCAAGCAAGGAAGGGGAAAAGATGCTGCCTACAATTAGATTGTGCAAGAATGTGACACCAAGAGTCGTTCTGCGACTGGATAATGTCGGGAGGCGGATTAGTTTAAGACGGCTTTGGTAAGATGGAAGGTTTATATTGGGATCCCAGTGTAAGTGACGTAGTGCGAAAAGCAAGAATTGCTTTTGAACGGATTCAATACTATCACTATACTTTTTAAACTGTGGATCCCATACACATGAAGCATATTCAAGTATTGGCCTAACCAAAGAAGTGAATAGTATTATAAGTTTGTAATCAAGTTTGTAACATACAGAAGGATACATCGGAGACCCCATAAAGTATATATATTCTTGATCAGCGCGACGAGACGAGTTGATCTAGCCATGTCCGTCTGTCTGTCCATCTGTGTGCATGCAAACTAGTCCCTTAGTTTTTGAGCTAGAAAGCTTAAATTTTGCACGGAGCTCGGACCACTAGGGGGGTTACCCCCATAGAAACCGGGATCCAAATTCATGTTCTTCTTTAAAAAACTTTTTGTTTTTGTACTATCGAC
This sequence comes from Amiota mariae, assembly GCA_035041805.1. Classification (NCBI taxonomy): domain Eukaryota; kingdom Metazoa; phylum Arthropoda; class Insecta; order Diptera; family Drosophilidae; genus Amiota; species Amiota mariae. The sequence continues at coordinate 1,024 of JAWNKV010000527.1, read as the reverse complement.
TTGAAATTTGGACACTATAAGATTTTGACCTATGTCCACCAATCTTCTAAATATCAAAACTATCGGACTACTAGAAGGGGCGTGAACTTTTGAGTGAGATCTATAATGCAGTTCATACCAGATTTCTTAAAATATTTTACCGCATTGGTTGGTTGCCAAATTTGCCTCATATGAAGCTGCATTAACACATTTCAGTTCAAAGAGAGCGGACGTGTTTACTTTTGTTCTAATAAATATTTAAATTTTTACTTTTTTTTACTTCAATTTGTTAATAATAATTACTGTTTATATTATTGCGCATAACTTTAAATTGATCGTGTTTTCGGGTTAGTTAGTGGTGCATAAATTTTAAAAAGATTTAATATTTTCTAATTGAGGTATTTTCATTATATTTTCAAGTGATTAGTGGAATTTTGTTTTTGTTTTTGCATGTTTCATAATTTTTACCTTTGTTATTGTGTATAACATTTCAAAGTTATTATCTGTGAGCATTGCTGTTGCGAAACCAAACTATTAATAATTCAGTTATTCAGTACCGTTTTGTGTTTCTTTCTGTAGCATTTGTTTTTGCTTTGGGCATTTTTGATTTTTTGTGCGCTGTCACTTACAGTGTGTACTATTAGTATCTGCATTTTTCATAATTTTTTTTTTTGGAATTTTATTTATTTATTTATTTTTTTTTATTTTTTTCGTCAATATGATTTGTTGTAAATCTTCATGTAAAAATAAGAATTCTTTTGATGTTGATTCTCTACGCGCAGTACGTTGTTGGCTGTGCGACAATTTTTCACACTTGAAGTGTGCGGGACTGAACGGCCGTTACCATGACAAGATTATCAGCAGATCCCAAACATTTTGTGGCAGTTTGACGTGGTCTTGCACATCCTGTTTTAAGCGTCAGGTTGATTTTTCGGCAATGCATCGTAGTATACGTGACAATTTTATCAAATTGAATAGTGCTGTAAAGCAACTTTCGTTTGATTTTGATTCGAGCACTGATTTACTCACTTAATATTAGTTCGCT
>JAWNKV010000526.1:0-176551 GCA_035041805.1 Amiota mariae | reverse complement strand
TTCACAATAATTTTTATCATAACATTATTGCGTAAACTTTAAAATAGATTTTATAATTGCTCTCTTCTCCACATCAAAACGGCTCATTATTATGCTATCTATTCTTTTGTTCCATTGAGTCAATATTGATTCAAAATCATTATCGGACATTGGTTTCTTTAGTAGGTTTACATTCATACGCCAGAACATTTTATATGGGTAATGTTGTATTAATTCCTTTGGACGCCAATAGACTTGCATTATAGGAAATTGATCTGAAGATATATATTCAATAATTGTCAGTAATCTAGGGGTATTCATTTCGTCTGTTTGCTTTGATGGAATCTTTAAAATAGATTGCATAATTGCTCTTTTCTTCTGATCAATATATTTCACTATTATACGATCTATTGTTTTATAGCAATTCATTAATATATATTCAAAATCATTATCGGATATTGGTGTCTCTAGAAGATTTAATTCTATTCGCTTCACCATTCTGTGCCAGACACGTGGTAACAATTCCCTGGAACGCAGATGAACTTGCATTAAAGGTATTTGATCACATAGAGGTAGATACTCTAGTATTGTTAACAAAGAATTGTCATCAAGTTTTTCCATTTCTACTGGTACTGATGGTTTTTTTTATTGTAATAATAACAATTAATTTTTTCACCGACTTATTGTGATGTAGGAAAGACCTTAAATTTAGAAAATGATTTTTCTTTTGACAAAAAATTCCAAAGGTAACATAAAGTTTATTTTTTTTATTTAAATATTCAATCGATCAAAGTTTTATTTATGTATTTTTTTTTTCATTTTTCTTTATAATGTTAAGCACAGTTAAACTGCATGCCACCTATTTTTGATTACTATATTCATATTCATATAAATGAATAAAAAAATAAAAAAAAATAAATTCTCTTTAGTGGAAGGTCAAGAGAATGGGGTCTTTTTAACCTCCTCTTTATATGTAACTAGGCTTTGGATGTCAGACGCCAATGGGTTAGGGTGTATTTGAAGCTTTGTTAGATACTATAAAGTTGTATTGTCTCTAAACCCGTTGGTCTTTATGCAGCATGGAGTTTCTGACAATTAACGTGACATCCGAGATTCTTCTAAGTGCCTTGTTTGCAGTCTAGAGATGTTGGAGATAGCCAAGATGTCCCAGATTTGATTTGCATATCGCCATGTTGTTGCCACTATTTGTTAATAAATGAGAGTTTATTGACAAGTAGCAGTTTGTTTGAGGACTGGAGGAGCCAATCAAGTTTCTTCAGATTTTCACAACACCGCGCTGTAATAATTTTAAAGTGTGCACGCCATGTGAGGGGTTTATTCAGCCTCAGGCCTATGTAAATAACGAATTTCCTCCGTCTGTTGAATGATGCTTTCATTTAAGTTTATAAACGGACAATCACTCTTTCTTAGGGTGAAGGTGCAGTTACTAGACCTGGTGGAGTTGAACATTATGCTCCAGTGTTTGGCCTAAGCCTGAAATCTTATTAAATATTGTTTATTTTTTCCACCGCTACATTAGGTGACCCGGAGTTGTAGACTTTAGCCCTAAATTAAAATCAATTTACGTTAATTGTTTGTTGAGTATATTAAATTTATCTTCTATTATCTATTTGTAATAAAATTAGCCAATAATTAAATAAATTAATGGCTTTTTTTGTAGTTTGCTGGATATAAGGTGATCGCATCGTTTTGATTGAAGATTTTGTATCTACTCGTATATAAATTAAATAAAAAATTTATTTGGTTGCATGTAGACAAATACAGCGCCAACAAAGATGACATTGCTGCATTGTAGTGATGATGACGAAATTTTGTTGTTCTTGGAATTGTTCATTATTGATTTTAATATTTATTTATTGAATTCAAGTTCATAACTAAATATTAACTTAGAAAATTAATTGTTATATTAGAATTTGTTTTTTTGCATTTTTCTAATTTCCTCCAATCTTTCCTAACTCTCTCTCCCTGAGCTGAAGGCCCTTGTCGCTATTGCTAATGTTAATAACTAAATTATAATTTATAATTATAATCTAAGTTCTATATAAATAAAAATAAAAAGAAAAGTGTGAAAAGATCACGATTACTCAGTCATATGAACATACAGAGTTTGCTTATTTTTACAGCGAGTGCATTGAATGACAAATGAATCTGTTACAATGAGAAGATAGTTCAAATAGTAATGGTTAATTTGCTAAGAAATAAGTGTATTTAAATAAGCGAACGAGAATCGTTTTACATACAATGAAGTATCAATGCAGTATTTATTATAATTTGCATGCACTTCTTGTTTCTGCTTACAGTTCACTTTTGAAACCAACTATCAATTGTGTGAAAGGTTCATGTTCAATTATTCCTGAACTTAAAAATGACATTGACAAGCTCAAACACATCACAATTCATTGTCAGCTCTGATTTAGTCATGAAGAAAAAGCTCTAGAAAAATAGGTGTTTGCGAGTCATTGAAGAGGAACACCATGACCATGAGTTCACCTCATTTGAGTAACTGATTTTCATTAGGCCACTTAATCAATTGTTCTTAAAATTCAATAATCTCATAGGACAAGCAAACAAGTTCATTTTCTCAGCAAAATAACAGAAATATTAAAATAAATTCTTGTCAATATTGATTGGCACGCTCACAATAATAGCTTAGGGAAAATCTCTAGTAATGTGATGTATGAATTCATTGGCTGTGAACTTGAACTCTGAGTTTTAAGCTTTCATTACTTGTAGATAAGTATGACTAAAGCAGTCATCATAAGGGAACATCATTATTATTTATTCAAGCAAATTGACATTCTTAATGAACTATAAATATATTTGAATTTTTTTTTTTTTTTTATATTTTACATATAGTGAAAATTATCTCTAGAAGAAATATCTTCATTTTTATTTACCAATTCGATTTGAAATATTGGAAATATTGTTTTACATTCCTGTCATTGTTAATTTTATATTTAGGGATTGTATTTCAGTAATTTCCCATTGTCTTATGAGAGGTTAATGTTTTCCATTATTAAACATAATTATTTTTGGCATCAATAATCACCATTGACCTAACCGGATTTAGAGGATTTACCAGTGGCTATGCTATAGCCGGCATTATTTTTATGAATGAAATGAAATATTCTTAATACAAACTGAGCGATCTCTGTTGATACAAAATAAGAATCCTAAAAGTATGCAATACATTAATAATTTTGTTAATTTTAATTATTAAATGAGTTCTCTTCTTGAGGAGATTCAATTAAGTTGAAGTAGTTTGTGTTTGATGAGGAAAACAATCAACATGAAAGTAACTTTAATTTTGTGCATTCAACTGTGGTTGAAACTATTAAATTAAAACCAAAGAACAAACTCTGCATTTAATCCCAAAAAGTAACAAATGCGCTACTTAAACCAAAAAACCAAAACAAAAGTATAATACAAAAAAAAAACCGAATTGATGACATTTGCTGCTACTGGAAAATCATAAAAAAACAACAGAAAGTTTAAACACAAAATAATAAAATACAAAAAAAAAAAAAAAAAATAACGCCATTAAATGAAAAGGTTTGTCAACTTCACTCGATGAATGTTTTTTGTAGTTTATTTTGGTATTTCTTCTTCTGTGTGTGTGTGTTTTTTTTTTGTTTGGTTTAAAAGTAATTTAAGCATTCTGAAGCAATATTTCAGAATTATGACAGAACAGAAAATGCGCTCAACTAAAGTACTTCAGTGTAGTATGTTGGTTGTTGGTACATGGATGGCATCCATGGCTCCATGTTGAGTGGCAGAACAGAACAGAATGATTCAACTAAACTCGATGACTGTAAGAACAAAAGAGAACGATTCAATGAAGAAATGAAGGGAAAGAGATCGAGAGGTCTGGGGAACAACTCTCAAATATATTAGAAAAGCGAAAATAAAATAAAATGAAAATGAAAATGAAAGAGGCAAACCCAAAAAACAATCGTTTCCATAGCACAAATATTGTACATGGAAGAAGAACAAAAAACAATGAAGATGTATGAAGGTCGAGGGAATGAAGGAATGGATAGTGGGGTAAATAGAAAGAAGCATTGAAACACCAAAACAATCTCAATCTCTCAAATTAGATTTTCAGAAAAATGCACCTCTGGGAAATGCAGTGTGCGAATAAAGCACGTACATTTACACATACAAAGACACATACCCACAGACACAGAAACATACATATATACATACATACATACATAAATAAATAGATAGGCACATATATACTATACATACATAGATATAAATATATCTAGAAGCATAGGAAAACGCACTCAAAAGATAGAAAGAACGAAATTCTGCTGTTTGAATCTGAACTGAAACAGAACTGAATTATGCACACGAAGCAGCGCTGAGCATCCCAAAACGATACGACGAATGGCGACAACAACGCGAATGAACGCGCCAACAAGCAGGCAACATCCAACAACAGTCAGGAGTAGCATTAGACAATCGTAGTAGGAACAGCCACAAACCAAACTAAACCAAACCAAACCAAACCCAACCAAACTGAATTGAACTGAACTGAAGAAGAATGAGGAGAACACATTGTGTATTGTGTCATTATCAAAGAATCAAAGCGCAATCATCATCATTATTATCACCATCATCCCAAACATCATTATCATGGCTATCTTCATCATCATCACCATCAAAATAGTCAAGCATAGAAAGAGAAACATAATTTTCTTTAAATCATCAATCAACAATCTCTTTAAACCTTTATTTGTTGTGACTCCCTTAAATATAAGCACAAATTACTGTTCAGCTCTGTTTTTCTTTTCTCTTTTCTACAAGTTCATTATTCTCTTGCAGCTGTTCGCACTCTTAAACTGAGTGTTGTGTGCATTCGTTGGATTGTTTGTTGGACTGCATCAACTGATGTTGATGATGATGATGGTATTAATAGTGATTCAACTGACTGCCGTTACTCTTATTATCTCATTATGCCAGGTTGTCTCTCACTCAAGGCAACTCACTCGACTTATTCGACTCACTCGAACTCGGAAGAGATTCTTTCTTTTGTTTGAAATTGTTGTAATCACGTAGACGAACCATAATAACGACACGGCATGGCACGTCACGGCACTGGCATAGCATTGGCATGGTCCATGAAGTGTATGGTTATTCAAGGGTTGTTCACTCGTGAAATTAATATTGAGGAGTGAGTGGGGAGTGGTGAAATGATGGCACAAGTGGGGCCGGCACATGCCATGCTGTGTTTGGACCATAAAATTGCAAAAAAAAAAAAAAAAAAAAAGTAAATAAAAATGATGACAACAAAATGAACGTGCACTGTTAGCTTGCGGAATATTGTAATGGTTTCTCATTTGGTGTTAGTTGTTGTTGTTGTTATTGTTATTATTGTTTGTATTGTTGTTGCTATTGCTATGGTCCTTGTTATTGTTATGTTGTTGCGGTTCAGCATTGTGTGTTGTTACTTGTTTTTATGTTCCATGGCTTCTCTCTTAAGCAAATACTTTCTCGAAATTCATCTCTTAATGAAACTCTCTCTCTCTCTATGTCAGCTGTTTTTAGTTTCCAACTCTTTCTTTACGACTTACAATATACAATAATAATAAAAAAATGTGTTATGCACTAACTTATTCACTCATTGACTCACTCTTCTCTCTGTGTGTGTGTGTGTGTGTCTCTTCTCATATTCATTCTCACTCTTCTACTACCATCAGCATCGACGTCATCATCTCATGAACATCATCATCACAGTCATTGCCAGCGGTGGACCATTATCAGATTTTGTAATAGCTTTACGTTTATTACTTTTTTCAATTTGGTGCGCTTCTCGCTCGTTCATCGTTCAGCGTTGGTGTCAACTCGTGTGTCGGTTCATTCGTTCGTTTTCAAGGAAAACGAGGAATCCAGACGATTGAAATGATAACCAACCAAGCACACGACCAAGCGACTCACTCACGTACGAACCTTCTTTTGCTTTGCTTTACTTTATCTATAGAAAAATAGTAAGTGTGTGTGTGTGTGTGCCTATGTGTGTATGTGGGTTAATTCGGTTACTGTGACCGTTAGTTTGATACTATTCGAGAGAGTGAGTGTGTGTGTGAATTAGATTTTTGTTTCATTTCAATGTGTGTGTGCGTGTGTGTGTGTGCGTGCATGCAGTGCTGTGCTTTGCTGTGTATTGCATTTTCTGTTGGTAGAAGGAAGCTCAGTGTTAACTTGTTTGTTGATCCTGTTACGTCCACGCATTTGCTTTGCTTTACATTTTGTCCAAGTCATCATCAACGTCATTATCAATAGCAACATTTGCCGCCATTTCCATCATCACCACTGTAATTAACATCATCATCATTATTATCACCTCTATATTCATCGTTATCATCATCATCAGCAGCAACAGCAACAACAACAACAGTAATAGCATCAAATGTTGTTGTACTCGTATGTTGTACGTTACTTTGTTATGCTTGCATGCAAAGTCCTCGTATGTGCGAGCTTCTGTCTGTCTGTCTGTCTGCCTGCCTTCAATTAAAAATATTTTGTTATTTTCATTCGCGCTAAGGCTTAGTTACTCCATACACACATATTGTACAAATAAAATAGACAGTCCAACACTAATAAAAATGGCTTCAAATATAATATAATTAGGCAAAGGTTGGTATAGACAGCCAACAACTGTAACTTTTTGTCAAATATGTTGATGATTTTTAAAATATTTTTTAAGTCTTCAGGCAGCATATGATCATCTGTGATGTTGCTATCAAACATTTTGCTCAATGACTGTTGAACATGTAGACATTATTAGTGGAACAAGAGTTCATTCACTCTCAGTTGATATTTTTAAAAACTTCAGGAGTTCCAGAACAGTCCAGATGAGGTGCATACATCAGATATTCATTCATTCACCGAGACTATAAAGATCCCAGAATTTTTATTTTTTTATGCATCACATTAAAAAAATGGTTTAAGAAGAAAAGGAAATAAAGTTCGTTTTTAATCAGAAATGATCTAGAAATTTGGGTGATACTTTTATACATCATCTATCCCCATCTATGAGCCCCAACAATCCCTAAAAGATTTGATCACTGTGACATAAAGAAAAAGTTTTTATTATGAGTTGTTTATGCGAGTGCATTATTTTAAATGACATTGGAGACCTCAACTTCTATCCTGGGTTCCATGTTAATGGAACGATCTCAGTGTAAATCGATGATACGCTTCTGGATTCTCATCTAGAAAGGATCCCAGATATTGGATCCTTCACGACAATAAATCTTACAGGTGGTCATACGTAGATTCTTGGTTGGGCCCTTGATGGGGATATTTTGGTTCTTGGCATCATTGATCAAATCACGGCACATGTTCTTCAAAAAACGATCATTCCTAAAGGTGAAAGTGATACGGATACAGTGTACTGGAGCGAGGGCTTTTCGATGTCCTTAGGGGCCATGAACATATTACGTCATACGTTAAGGGAGAGGAAGGGGTCAACGGAGTGTGACATTGTGTGACAAGGGGTGAGAGGAGTCATGAGCTTCGTGATGTCACATATTAAAATCTAAAGTATTACAAATGCCAAACTTTAACTTTAAACAAAACACTTAAAAATATTACCAAGGCTTTAGGCTTGTGACCTATTTGGATCCTTAACAAGTGAGCATTAAAAGATATAATAAGAAAAATTAAGTTAATTTTAATTTTTTATATAATCGGTTTCCAAAAAGCTTAAAATATTATGAATATTCAAAATCAAATGGAAATATAAATAATTTTGTAATTTTTGCTTTAATTTAATAATTTTTAGGTGTAAAATTGTGAAATATTTGGCGTAATACGAGATGTGGAGGCTCAGAGCCCGATTTATGGCTGGACAAACGGATCACAACCCCGGGCCCCACACACATATTGAGATCCTTCACAAACATCAACTTTTGTTTTTATTTTGCTCATCACTGTGAGGGCCCCACAAACCTTCATTAGATCTTTTTTTAGTTATAATTTTCAGGGCCTCCACAAAAATTCCTTTTACTTTTAATTTTTTTTTTTCCTTTTGCTCATCACTTTAAGGGCCTCCACAACCCTTCATATAACTTTTTTTTATCATTTTGATGGCCTCTACAAACCTTAATATTTTTTTTTTTTTTTTTATCATCACTTTTGAGGGCCTCCACAAACTTTAGTTTAATTTTTTTTTTCCTTTATCAGAAAAGTAAAGGACCTCCACTTTCTTCATTGCCTCGGCTCCCACACACCTAAATCTGGCCCTGGGTAGGCTGACAAATGTGAGGGTGGGAGGGGTTTCAAGAAGCATGAAACTCATTTGACGTAATATATGGATGGCCCCTTAGGGGGGGAACAGACATATTATTGTAACTTTTTGCTTGAGGTATTCAGATCTTCAAATGTCTAAAATGGTGCAGCGCTAAACCAGATTACATACTGGTTTAAAAAAAATTTCTTCTATCACATAATAAACGCAGCTCAACTCTACAGGATTATGTCAATCAGCTTGTCATTTAGACTCTCTTATTGTCGTCGTTCTGGTGGAATAATGTATACTTCTATTTAAAAAAAAATAAATGGTTCACTGACCAATTGAAAGAAGGTTTTACAAATTTATTTATCATGTTGGCAGTCAAACTATTAAACTTGATCATGCATGTTAGTCGTCTATGTCGTCTATGTTTAACTTAAGGTTCACTTTTGTTTGTTTGCTAGTGTTTGTCGGATATAGTCTTCCCTTCCCTTACTTTCCCTTACCATCTCTTCTATTATTTTCTTCTTTTATAACACGTTTTTTTATTATTGGTGTTGGTGTTGTTACTGTTATTCTATTCCTGTTTGTTGTCAGTATTGCTGTTGCCTTTCTTTCACTTGTTCTTGCTTTTGTTGTTAGACGTCTCATTTCATTTGTGTTGTTCTTGTCGTTGTTGTTGTTGTTTCTTCTTGTTTGCTATTTGCGAGATAATTATTTACATTAACGTCTTCTTTACTGGGTTTTTGTTGTTGTTTTTATTTTTCATACATTTTTTTTTCTTCCCCATGGTTTGAACATAAAATTTATTATTTTTCTTATTTTATTTTCTCACTACCAATGATTTTTTTATTTTTTTTTTTATATTATTTTTGTAACCCCTTTTTGTTGTTCTATTTTTCCATGTTTTCAATGTAGTATTTTTCTTGTTTTCATGTTGTACTAAATACATTCGTTTGTTTTTTTTTTAATAGTTTTTTCTTCTTCTTCTTGTAGCCTTTATCTATGTATGTTTATCAGCATCAGTGTCTATGTGTGTATGCATGATTATGTTTGTGAGGAGTTTGCCTGTCTATGTGTGTGTTATAATATTTTAAATTAATTACAACAAAAATATAAAAAAAAGAAACATTCTACATGTTTATACTTGTTTATATTTGCGCGAGCGAGCGTTCATTCAAACACATAGACATAGATACAAACACACAGACACACACACATACACACACACACACACACACACACACACACACACATACTGATACATTTAGATGCATGATGCTTTATATCTTTTGTTTACCACTTGCTTTCGCTCCTATGTAGTATGTATGAAACTGCTTTTGATATCACAAACACATAGACACTACTTAGTCCTTCTTTTCCTTTCCCTTTCCCTTTCTCTTTCCCTTTCCCTTTCTCTTTCTCTGTCTTTCTTTTGGTCTTTGGCTTTCCTTTATTCATCGTCATGGTCGTCCTTCTCCTGTTCCTCTTCCTGGTCCATAATTATCATCATCATCATATGTTTGTTTGTTGTATGTTTTTGTTTGAAAAGTGAATTAAAGCGAATTTAGCGCGTAGCTGAGTCCAAAGTGCATTTATATGTTGTGTGTACTTGTCTCACTCATACTATCACTTGCTTCTCTTCCTGCTTCTCTTTATCATAATCACCAGCACACAATATGTGTATGTGTGTGTGTGTGTGTGTGTGTGTGTATGGATACTGGTATCATCATCACCTTCTTAGATAGTGGAGTCTAAGCCAAGTGATGCGCGCCTTAGGGTATGCAACACAACACAACACAACACAACAAAACAAAACACAACTCATTCATTCATTCATTTAAATGTGTTACTGTGTTTGTATGTTTGTTGTTGTTGTTTTTTTATTTTTGTTTTGTTTAACTGTTTGCTGTCTGCTGTCTGCTGTTGCTGATGATGATCGCTTTTACACATTCATACATAGAAGAACTTTGCACCTCTGAACTTTCTCCCTTTGCCCTTTCAACTAACTTCAACTTTCAACATATCAACAGCGATACACTTACTTCTCATCTTCATCTGCATCTTCATCATCTTCGTCTGCGTTCTTTGAGTGTTTGGTTGCATTTCTATGCTTATATGATGCTTATATGTATGTAAGTATGTAAGTATGTCTAATAGTATATGAGTTTTTGTTTATTACAATTTGTTTCTTTTATGTGATCTCCTCCCTAATTCCCTCACTGTGTAAATCTCTTAATCATTTCTATGTGTATGTGTGTCTGTGTACCATTGTCTATTAGTATCTGTTTTCCGTTTTTTTTTTCTCTTTCTCTTCTGTTGATTCTTTTGAAGTTGCTCGCATTGCATTTTAATTTGAAGTGCATTTCAACTACTGTGTCTCTTCATCTCATCCTTCCTTACCATGTACACACACCACTTACTCTCTTCTCTTGTGTACTTTCAAAAACGTACTTATGTTCATTCATTCATTTCATTTCCCTATTACATTTTCCATTTTTCCTTAACATTTTCACTATTCACCATTATTGTTCTTTACCTTGCCATAGACATAGAAAGCAGCAACATCAGCAGCAGCCACCATTATTCGCATCATCATCATGGTCCTCTATGTATCCTCCATCACCAGAGCCAAGCTACTATTGCTGCTGCTTCTCATCACTTGAGCCTTACGATTTTATGCACTTCAAAATGCGCGCACGCTTGCCTTTGTCCGTTATGAAAGTCCTCGCTCGCTGCCTTCTTTGCTTACTTTCTCTTGTTATCCTTCATACTGTTGCTGTTGTTGTTTGTGTGCGTATAATTTTTAATAAAATTTATTTCCTTATTTATTTATTCATTTTTTTGTTGTTATTGTATTATGTTCGCTTGCATTTTAATGGCAACACAATAAAGGCAACAACAAAAGTAAAAGCAAACGAGCGACGCACACTTAATTCTACTTGGTCCTTTCCTGAGTTTCTCTTTACCAACTTCTTTCTTCTATCCACCACAAGCAAAATGTCTGTTCCTTCTACTTCTACATTTGCTTATGCTTTAACTTCGTCTTCTTCGTTTGCTTTATATTATTCTTTCTATTCTATTTTTATCAGCAGCATCATTTTTATCATCCGCTTTGACTAAACTCATAATTTTATACTCATTCATACAGTAAGATCTCTTTTAGTTGAATACTTAAAGTTCTCTTGGTCAACTTTCTTTGACTTTGGTCATTTAACCAAATTGTTGTTATTAGAAATATTTCACTGTACTTTATTTACTTGACTTTTGCTTAACCTGATAGATGGTAGAAAGAAAGAAAGAAAGAAACTTTTGACTTCGCTTTCCATCTCTTCTTATCTCTTTTCGCGTTCATTTTGCTCATTCTGCATTTCAATTTGATAATAATTGAGTTGAACATGAAATTTAATATCTTTGCAAGCAATTAAAAAAATAAGCAACGAGCCACCAATCATCGTAGACATACTCACTCTCTCTAGACTTATTACTTTCTACTTCTACTTTTACTTCATTTTAACTTTGGATTATTGTTCCCATAGATGCGATTCTGATCTGTTGAATAGAAGAATTGTGGTTTTGGTTGAAAACTTTTCCAAACTAAGTCAATGAAAAGCTGAAAACATTTTTGGTTTTTTTTTTATTGTAAAAGTATCAAATTTAACTTAATTCTATAAATATGCATTTAGTGTATCCTCAGGGATTTTACAAAAGAATGTCCTTGAATAGAAATTAAGACACATCTTTGGTTAATGAGACAATCGTTTTATGAATACGAAAATAAAAACTTTTACTTTTTTTCTCACAAAAAAAAAAAAAAAAAAAATCAATTCCATAAGTGAAAGTTTATTTTGAAATTTTTGTGGAAAAAAAAAATAAATGATTATTTTTATTTAACAGTTTCTTCTACTATTGACTTTCTGTTTAAAGATTCTATTGGTACTAAACTTTAATGTTAAATTATTGTCCTTTGACAAATTTTTTTGTTTGTTATGTGGAACTTATCTCAATAATTAATTTCGGACATCTATTGAAGTTTCTCTAGGTTTGATTTTTTTTTATAGAGAATCCATTGAAATAAGGAAAATCAGACAATATTCTTCATCTTGACAGCAGAAACAATATTGCAAATATTCAAAGCTGCATCCTTTGCCAAATATAATTGAAGAACATTTTAATCCGCAACTCTTCAAAAATTATTTTAGTTTGTCAATTACAATTACATCAAGAAGCCTCACTTTAGACTACATCAAGCAACATCAAATTGATACAAGTTTATCAACGACCAGTGTACCCGACCCAGCGGGTTGCTTTCAACCGATTTTTTTTTTTGATGGCAAATCATCAATTATGTTTCCAGGATGGACACTTGTGCATTGCATCATCACTTGACCCTTTTTGTTTCTACATTGAAATCTCAAGTCTCAACATTTTCATTTCGAATGCCCAAAAACCTAACCAGTATGTAGAAGTTTATCCTTCTTAAACACAAATCCAATTTCCATTCTTTTCAATCTTACAACAATTTCTACTCTTCACCGTATCAAACATTAATATAATATTGATATTCATGTATAAATAGATGAAGATTTTTATTGCTAATGGTCATAAAATTAATCTAATTTATAATTTGTAAATACTTATAATTATAGTTTTAAAATAAAAACAAATAAATAATTAATGAAGTTAGAAATATACAAACGTAAACTGAATTATTATATTTTAAAATTTCTTTGGATAAAAGTGATTTAAGTTGAAGGGAAGCGCCTTACTATTCAAGGACAATCAACTTCCGAAAAAAAACAAATTTCTGCTACTTAGATAAAAAAAATTTTATTATTATATTCACCTCCATGGTAAAGAATCTACTCTTAGTGTTCTAGTCATTTTACCATAGCCAAAGGTCGTCGTCGTTTGTCGTTGTTGTGGTATCCGAGGCATTGTTGACGATTCGGTAGCAAATTAATCTCGAGATTGTAGTGCGCTAACCTTCATTCTCTAGTTTAGTGATAGGGCTGCTATCATCGCTTCCAATCCTACGTGGGGTGAGCAGACCGTCTCTAAGCTGGGATCAGACGCCTACCTGGTGGCTCCAGGATTTATTGTGCCATAATGTAAGTCCTCTTCCGCCGAGTCCACCGAACTGATTCACTGAATCCACGCCTTCCTCACCGTTGAGACCTACCGACACAATCAATTTGGCTTATGACCGTGCACCACTCTCGATTAGCTACAAACTGCAGTAACTACATACCGCTGTCCCGCGTCCACTGAATACAGTATCGTTCGCCGTAGGATGCATTGCCCATTGGCACATTCCCGCACAAGGTGCTAAAAGGAGGCTGAGAGTAGGGTTTAGACCCCAAGCAACATAGCTAAGCAAATTGAGTCTCAGTAACAAAGTATTGATTTATAAAACTGTTATTGTCCCTAGATGGACATGTGTTCCATGCTGCAGCTTCTCATATAAGAAAAATCCAGATACTGCAAAATAACCCCCTGCGTCTATACAATGGGGGCGCCCTGGTATATCCGTGACTTAAATATTCATTTTTCTCTGTGATCAAATAAATAATCACAGTAGTAGAGACTCGTACAATGATAGATTGACTATCGACTATCCACATGATTTGGCCTTAGCAACCCGCAGATCACGAAAAATACATTCCTGTGAGTTTAAAACACATTTCATCTTACCCCGTTATATATGTATATTTTTGTATCTTTACTTTGCTATTTATAGAATAGAAGGCGTATGTTAAGCGCAAGGAACCCGGACCATTGACGCTAAAGGCAAACATCCATGACAGCAAGGCTATGCTCTGCATGTGGTGGGATCAGACGGTAATCGTGTACTACAAGCTTCTGAAAAGTGTTCAGAAGATCGACAGACAACAACTAATGCAATTGAAGCGTGCAATTGCGGAAAATGGCCGGAATGGGCAACCAGACATAAGCCATTATTCTTTCACCATGAAAATGCTTGGCCTCATGTCGTAAACGTGGTCAAAACCTAACTCGATGGTCCCAGATGGGAAGTCCTAACCCACCCGCCTTATAGTCAAGACCTTACAACATCAGACTACAATTTGTTCCGGTCAATGCAGAACACTCTTACGGAAATACGCTTCACTTCAGTTGAATATAACAAAAATTGGTTTGATGCTTTCTTGGCCTTCAAAGACGAACAGTTTTTTTATTATTATTATGATTTATTCAATTATCTGCTTTAAACTAAAAGTTTGTAACAAATCTTATCTATTACTATACAAAAAAATAAATATATAAAAAAGACTAACTTTGGCTATGCCGAAGTTGTAATGCTCTTCACGCCCCAGCGAGTCGTTCGAGGGTCTTGAAATTTGTATGGTTGGTGGCTATAGGTTAGACACTTATAGTGTCGATAAGTCGATAGTACAAAAAACAAAAAAACAATTTTTTAATAAGAACTTTCATTTGGATCCCGGTTTGTATGGGTGGTACCACTCCTAGTAGTCCGAGGGTCTTGAAATTCATGGTTTGTGGATATGGGTCAGAGACTTATAGTGTCCAAATTTCAGTTCAATAAGACAAAAAAGTTTTTCTAATAAGAACTTTATTTTAAAAGGTAGTTTGTATGGGAGGTACCCCCCTAGTGGTCCGATTCGGCTAATTTACGAACTTGACCGACGTTTGGGAAAAAGAAACCTATTTACAAATTTTATTGTATTCATCTTAAAACTGAAGGACTAGTAGTGCGAACAGACGGACAGACGGACATGGCTACATCAACTCGTATCGTCGCGTTGATCAAGAATATATATACTTTATGGGGTCTCCGATGTCTCCTTCTGTGTGTGACAAACTTCATGACAAACTTATAAACTAGCGTGTAGAGTAAAATGAGGCAAAAAAAAAAAAAAATCTTTAAAAGTATTTAATAGTTATAACTTGAATAGACACAAAGATCTTCACCAAGTCTTTTTATTCCATGCAATAAAACATAATATTCTAGTATATTGGAATTGCCTCTATGTCATCTTGAGTAGATGAAAAGGTCAAAAAGGTCTCATCGCACAAAGTGAAGCACTTGATTGACAAGTGTCAATCAATGACTCCATAGATGAACAAAAAAAAAAAAAATCACAAAAATCAACAACACCTGGTTATGTAATTCGCATCCGCGTTGATCTAAAAACTCTTGAGGCATTTTTCTATTGACATAAAGAGTTAATATGATTAGAAATAGTATATTGTATTTTGTTCAAGAAACAAACAAAGGATAATTCTAAAACTTCAATTGAAGCTTAATAAAAGTAATTGTAAAATATGTTTTTCTGTATAACTTTTCTGATGAGTAATTTCAAAATTATGATAGTGGATTTAATTACAAACATTGTAAGTTCTTACAAAGACTATTTGAAATTGAGTTGAAAAAAAGTTTTAAACTGGAACAGTTTTGTGAAATGATGGTTTCATTTGTCATAGTATCATCATTTTAATCTACGAGTATTTGGTTTATCATTTTTCTTTTTTTATTTTCTTTTTATTTATAGAATATTTTTCAGCATCATCCTTTATTTAATACTGAATACTTAGTATAGCCAATTGTCTTTGCTATTATTATTGATTGCGCTATTGTCCTTGTACTTATTTTCCTAAAAACAAATCAAAGCTACTCACTAACTCATTCATTCTATTTTGGGGGTAATTTTAAATTATTAATGCTTGAATCGCGTGATATATTTATTAACTGATTTGTTTTTGAACTTTTTCTCTATCACTTCACTTTATGCTTCACTCTTGGCACCTATTCTACATCTACTCGTACATCTACATCTACATCTACATCCACATTCACTTATTCCTTTTTGTTTTTTTTATTTTTTTTTATTTTCAGCAAGTTCATGGTGTTGTTAGTATTGTTTACGGCTTTATGCTACGTTTTTCATGGAACCAATTTTCCCTTTTGTGTATCAAGTTAAGCTGTGAGCGATGTTAAAAAAACGTTTTGATAAAAATAAATGACAAAAACAACAATGGTGACATTTGTGCTTGAAATAGTAGTAAATGTGGAATAGTAGTCCAAAAAAATAAACAAAATTCAAAAAACAAAAAAAAAAAAAAAATACAAGAAAAAACAGAAAGTAGTAGAAAGAATCACAACATTTGCTTCTATGGTACTTTATAGTATAAATGGAAGGTTGATTCAAAGGTTGGTTGATGAGTGAAGGAGTGTAGGAGTTGGAGGAGACCAATGTACATCGTAAATATTTCAACTGCGGCAAATAACGCGAAAAACAATCGATAGATTGCACCTGGTACCCATTGTAGATTGTATAAATGTCCCAAAGAACGAAACCAAACAAACAACCAACAAGCAACGAATCAACGAACTAACCGACGAACCAATGGACTAAAGTATGAACAGATGGATGCATGGATGGATGGATGGATGGATGGGTGAATGGATAGACAGACAGACAGACAGATGGACAGATGACTGAACGGATCGACTGAGTGTCAAAAAGTAAAAAAAAAAAAAAAACTGAAAAAAAGGTAAGGGAATGGGATTGGGATCGGGAAGGACTTTCAAATAAAGTAAATGGTACTTGTTATTGTCGCTGATGTTGCTCGCTGTTCTTCGTGTTGTTCCTATTATTTTTTGTTGTTGTTTTCATAATAGTTGTTGTTATTGTTGTTTTGTAACTGTGATTGCTCCCTCTCTCTCTCTCCCCCTAAATCACTGAACTCTTGCAACTCCTCCATAAAAATAACAAACAAAAAATAAATAAAAATATATATATTTTTTTTTATATATAAAAAACGTTTTCCCTGCAATTTATTTAATTTTTGTTGCCATTGTGCATGTTGTTTTTGTTGTTGTTGCTGCAGTTGGTTTTTTTTGTAATATTTTTCATTTTGTTTGTTTTTTTTGTTGTTGTTGGTGTTATTTTTTATTAACAATCGCCATTTTGTACAGTTATGACAAACAAGTGTCCATTTATTTGAGAAATTTAATGTTTCGTCATTTTGTTGTGACAAATTATTGTGATTCGATTTCAAGTCTGCCTTCCCACACTATGCCATGCGATGTCCTTCTCAGTCCAATTGTTTTTCTTTTTGAAACACCCTCATAGTTCAAATTCTATAAGCATCCAACAGTTCAGTCAGTTCAGTTCAGTTCATATATTGCCATCATCATCTCCATCAACTTTCATTCTCCATTACACAGTCTGTCGTCCTTTTGTTGTCGCAGTTACAATCACAATCGTCATCATATTCTCTCTAGCCATCATCGTCAACGCTGACGTTTGCTTTCCTTTCCTTACGTTGCCTTACTTTGCTTTGCCTTGTCCTTGCCTTGCCTTGCCCTACCGTTCCTTTTATATTTTTTCCCTCTCGCTGCGTTGCTTTTCGTTTACTTTTTCGTTTACTTTTTCGTTATTGTAGATTTTTAATAAAAACAGTTAATGGCTCACATATTTTTTCAGATTTTTATCGTGTAAATAGTTGGTTGCTTCGAGCATTTACATTGGTAATGTGCGATATTTAACAGCATCTGGTCAAGTTCAGTGGATAAATCCATCGAATCCATCCACGCCACACGCCACACGCCACTTATCCTTCTTATTATCATCATCATCATCATCCTCTTGTCTAACTTCATCGCAGACAAACATAAACACTTCTCTTCACTTGACTGTATAACTTTTGTTATTAATCAGTTTTAATAGATTTTTCCACTCATAATAAGTATTAATAATAATAATAATAATAATGTTTAACAAGTCTGCTATATTTTGACTGAGAATGGTTGGTGTTGGTGATGGTGATCTTAATTATGATGTGTTTTCTTGATGAGAAAATATATTATTTATTGAAACAATAGAAATTTCTTATGATGATAAAGAAAATAAATTTTATAAAAAATATAAGAAATAAAAGATTAAATTTTTTAATTTTCTTGAATTTTAATTGCGACTTTCTGCTTGTTGTGCATCAATTTTAAAACCTATTAAATACAAAAAAAAAAATCATAAAATGCCAGATAGAATGCTCAAAATGTACCATATTTCATATGTTTCCGTACAAAATGTATATGGGGCGTATAGGTTTCAAAACGTTCTTATTTCAGTTCTTTCGAAGGTTTTTTTGAATTTTTTTTTTTTTCATAGATCGATAGCCAGTAAAATTTTAGCAGGGTACCTGGAACCTCAATTCACTATCGTAATTGTAAATATATAAAATATATTGACTTAGTTTTTAGAATAAATAACAACAAATGCGCCAAAGTGTGCTTTACTCTGATTAGGAATGTTCCACCGTCTTCATTGGCAACCAACTGATGGAGCCACCATTCGGGATATAAATACCTGGGTGTGTATTTGGATAGGCGGCTAACATTCAAAACGCATATTTCAGTCATCATGAAATCGCTTGGACAGAGAATTAGGAAATTGTTGCGTTCGCTCCTAAGCAGTAGGAATAAGTTATCCTTAAAAAATAAGTTACTGGAACTTATTTATAAAGCAATAATTGGTCCTGTTTGATTGCAGGTGTACGGAATATCAGCGAAAGCAAACATATCTAAGATCAGAGTACTTCAGGACAAGACACTGCGTATGATCTCGGGAGCTCCGTGGTTTATGCGAACGGCGGACCTTGAAACCGACTTAAAAATACCAAAAATTGGTGATGTGATTAATTGTCAGGCCAAGAATTATATGGAGCTGTTGAAAAATCATCCAAACATACAATGCCAGGCGTCTCTTAAAGTGACGCAGAATGGGAGGAGTCAGTGTGGCGCGACGGTTGAGAAGTTCTCATCCTGTCGACCACTCAACTAGATTCTATTAATTAATTAATTGTTCTGTCCAACTTTCTAATTTTGTTAAAGTTGTTTTGTAATTGTTTTAAGTTTAATTTAAATTGTATTACAAAATAATAGAAAAATTATAATATTTATTGATAAAGAAAAAAAAAAAAAAACTTCTGTACTTCTCTGGGGGGAGACCATTGCATAACTGATGTAGGTCTCATCCTGGATCAAAGGCTTACTTTCGGTCAGCATATTATGTCAGTGTTACTTAGCTGCTGAAACAAAATAAAAAGGCTTCACTGTTTGCACAAAGGGAAAAGCTGTCTCTCTTTCAGGAATAAACGCACAGTTTTTTCCCAAATCATTGTATCACTGTATGGATATATGTCATCCAGATTTGGGGAACTGATGTTAGATCCAAATGGAAGCAACAGAAGAAAGTATAATTTTGTCATGGCGCCTAGTGCCTGGATGCCCATGGTATTTTAGGAACGCAACCTTGCATAGAGACATGAACTGGGCGGTAGTTGATGACCAGATAGCCTTTCACACAAGCCTCCCCAGGCCATAAGGAATCACATGTTTTTAAAAAAAAAAAATCCCTGGCAATATATTAACTTAGAAACATTAACAAACGCATTAAAGGACATTACGATCCCTATTTGGTGCTTATTAAATAAATAAATAATAATATAATAATAAATAATAAGAAAAAAATAATTGAATAAATTTAATTTTGTTGCATCTACTCTATTTACTTACTTCACCCTTAGCTGAAGCGATGGTAAAAGATACATTTTCGGTCAGGTGATTGAATTGTTCTTGAATAGGAATATTATTACTTCCGATACCAAAAGCTAAATACCTTGGTCAAACCTTGGATAGAACTTTGAACTGTTGGCATCATATGAAGCATATTTTTTTTTCCATATTTGTCTTATTTCCTATGGTTATTTTTTGTTTTTATTTATCCAGATTTTTCTTACCCTACTAATCTCTTTAAGCAAATTTTTCCTGTTTTCCTTTGAAATGCTTTGTCACTTTTAACGAGATTGTTCCTTGTTGGCAGGGCCGGATGTACGGCGGGGCAATAGACCCGCACACATTGAGGGCTTCCACAAACCTCACTATTGTTTTTTTTCTTTTGCTTTTGCTCTTCACTTTGAGGACCTCAACCACAAACTTTCTTTAGATATTTTTTTTCTTTTGATTTTGCTCCTCACTTTTGAGGGCCTCCACAACCCACATATTTTTTATCACTTTGAGGGCCTCCACAAATCTTAATTTTTTTTTTGCTCATCACTTTTGAGGGCCTCCACAAACGTTTTTTTATTTTTTTTTTTTTTATACATCAGAAAAGTAAAGGGCCCTCACTTTCTTTATTGCCCCGGACACCCACACATCTAAATCAGTTTCTTATCTTCTTTATGCATTAGTTTTGTTTATTACTTAAGATCTTATTCCTGTCATTTCTTTTGTTTTATCCATGACCAAATTTGAATGTGCCTTCTCACATGTCTTTTGTGAAATTAGTATTGAATATCATATCCTTCTTCATTCTCATTGCCTACATCCTACTTATGTATGTATAAATACATGTTTCTATTCCCATTTTCATCATTTCCATATAATTCTTGTCTCTTTTTTTCAGCTAAACTCTTTACCATTGTTCATACCTTTATTAACTCAGACTTGATTAGATGCTGATTTCTTTGTAGTTCTTTTGTGAATGACTCTTCAAATTTAAATGGCTCCGTCGCAATTCTTTTATAACTGACTATTTTATACCAATTTATGTTTTCTTCACTCATCATCACCTTTCTAATTTTGTTACTTCCCTATATTAATTATCTCTCAATAGTAAATTCTCTATAAATTCCATTCCTCCTTTTAATATGAATGACTCTTCATATTTATGTGATTCTATCAAAAACCTCAACCTCACTCTTTCTCAATTTCTATCTCTATCTTTATATCTTCATACCTTTATCATTACTTTTTTTCTATCTAATTGTCTTTCTAATTTCTATCTGACTTTCTTTGTTTATCTTTATTTTTAATTATCATCTCTCAATCGCATTTTGTTTACTTGTTTTCCGTTTTTCCAAGCATTTCTCTCCTATTGCTTCTTAACATATCCCTTGGCCATTTATTTAAAAAAATCATTTTTCTTTTCTTTCTATGCATCCTTTTGTAAATATAACTTCCTATATATGACCGACCTTCTTTTGCTTCTACACTCACACACACACACACACACACACACACACACACACACACATACATACATAGACATTGTGAGTTTCCTTAACCCAAAAAAAGCCATTTCAAAAATCACTTTTCCTACAAAAATATAAAAATATTAAACGTCCAGATAAGAAGCAACCGGCGGCACAAATAACCAACAAAAGGCGACGCTGCCAAACAACCAACAAAAGGACTTCGTTAGCCTTTTTCGTGGTTTATTCATCATTGAATTTTATTTCATTTCATTTTCAAATTTTTTTCTTCCTTTATTCACAAATTTCTTCTTCTTCTTCTTTCTTGCTTCCCTCACTCACATCATCATCATTATTATTTGATTCATGGTGATGGTGATGGTGATGGTGATGGTGATGATGATGATGTTTATATAAATTTTATTATTTTGTTGTTATTGAGGTTGGTTGTGAACATATTAAAAACGCATATAAATAAACATAGGTGAAAATGTTTTGACGTGAGTTCATAAATTAAAATCTGAAATAAAAGCCAAGGAAAGTCAAACAAACAAAACAAAGAATAAAAAAAAAAAAAAAAAAAACACAGGAAAAAAACTCAAACATAGAAACCCGTGCCAAGGGCAACACAGTAACAACAAATTGTAAACCACATAAATAAATAGACCCTTTCCTACTACTACTAACTTATAAAGCAAAACCAAAACAAAAAAAAAACACAAAAAAAAAAAAAAGGAAAATGAAACTGAAACTGAAATGAAATGAAATAAAATAAAATAAATTTATATGAAAAGCATTTTGTGCGTTGATTTAAAATGGATTCAGTTTTGACAGGGGTTCTTAAATATATTATAATTCTATACATTTTCGCCATTTTTTAAACTAAGTTTATAGATTAATAATTTTATATACCACTGATAGCAAAATCATGTTGATCAATGAATCACATTTTCTCAAAAAATTGTTGTTGTTTATTTAAATCAAATTGGGTGCCAATTCTAATTTTATGATTACTAAATCGTGTGAAGAATTTAAATAGGAGTGTCTTTTCTTTTCAATGGCTTCGCACAGAGTCAGAAAAAGCTGAATAATTTGCAATTAAGTTGGAAAGCGGCCTAACACCATTCAATCTAATTGGTCTATCTGGACCAAATTCCAATCAAATTCATCTCATCAGAAGAGTTTGCGAATCATATTCAGAGGTTGAATGAAGTTTATTAAGATCCCTGAACAATACTGAATTGCCAACAAAGTGACGAAAGGCTTCCCGTGGAATATGAATTTTAATTACGAAATTATTTCTTGCATCCGCTGATGATAAGCTTAAGAACCTCTGAATTTGTAATGGAATTAGTTTTAGAAGAAAGAGAAAGAGAGAGAGAGAGAGTGAGTTTATGTTGGAATTAGATTTGATGGCAGCTAAGTGGCGACTCTAGGGTTTCGCGTTTCTTTAACCAAAAATGCTAAATATTGTTTATATGAAATTGTTTGTTGTACACAATTTTGACATGTCATAGAACCCCATAATTAATGAATAGATTTTGATTAATGACCGATAACAACAACATCAGTAGTGACAACAACAACAACGAAAAATATCTAAAAGTTTAAAATTTTTCGGTTTTCATTTGTGGCAAAACACAAGAACCAAACCAAGGATGAATAAATGATGAAAAGTAGTGGGAGGATGATGTTGATGATGATGATGATGCTGATGCTGAAGAGTTGTGCTGGACCGCTTACATATAATACAAGTTGGAGCGATTGAAAGTGTGTCCTAGTTGACATGGTTACAATAACAACAATGCAAACAAAACAAGAGAAATGATGAAAAAGATACTAATAAGTGAAGAGAGATGAAACAGAAGTAAGAATATAAGTAGAGATGGGTAGAGAAGAAGACATTTTGAAAGCGAAAAGGAAATTCCTTAGACTTAAATCATTAGTGGCATGCTAAATTACTAGAAAAGTTTTGTGCGCAAAATTTTCTATAAAGCGCATCCTTGAACTTTTCTCGTTTGTGATGCTGCTGCTGCTGCAATGAATGAAAAGATCTCTAGGCAATAGGGGAAAGGAAAGACAAGTGGCAAGCTTCGGTGAAGTTTATTTAGAGACACCAAGAGTTGTTTGGTGTCACAACTTTCTTCCACTTCTTTCTTCAAATCTTCTATTTCAACTACATACATCTATGGCGACTACTAAGGCAGACAACATTGCGTATACGCAATGTTTGCTGTTAACAGTAGTCAAGTGTTCAAGCGTTGTGAAAGTTGTTATTGCTGCTACTGCTACTGATGTTGTTGTTGTTGTTGTTTTTGTTGTAGATGAAACATCAGTAACTCAAAACAGATGCTAGTAGTAGAAAGTTTCTTCAACTTATAGTCAAGCCAAGCCAAGCCAAGCCATGCCAAGTGGAGTCGAGAGGAGTCGATTTGTGTTGAGTTGGGGCCAAACCAAACCAAGCTACGCCACTTTATTGCTTTATTAAAAAATAGAAAAAATAATAGAAAAATAGATGAAAGCAACACTCACTCACAAAACACAACAAAACACAAAACAAAATAAAATAAAACAAAACAACAAAATGAAATGAAAGAATGAACGAAAGAACGCCAGAGAAAAGTTTTTCTCGCCCAAAAAATAATTTTATTTCTAATTTATTTTCTGTAAAGCAACAACAACAGCAACAACAACAACATTATTGCCAAGAACCAACAATAACAACAACAACAAAATACTAAGAGTGTAATAACAACAGAAATTGTGGGTTTTAAACGCATAACTCTACCTTAAAAAGTCTGTAATTCTTGTGGGAGATTTTTGCTTTCTGTTGCCACTTTCATTAAGTGAAATATATACTTAAAAGCAATGTAAGTTATTTTGATACCCCTACCCCCCACCACCACCTTATCTAACCTTACATTACATTACCTTAACCTTACCTTACTTTACCTTACCTTAGATTGGATTGGATTGGATTGGATTGTAGTTAGTGAGTTAAAGATATTAGTAAGTATATAATTTTGTTGTTGAGTTTAAATGAGATTAAAGAAGTTATCAAATCTTCAATGATGATGTTAAAAAATTTTTAAAGGTGAAAATGATTAAAATAGAGAAAGAAATTAAGAATCTGAAGTTGTGAAGCAAAATTCTGATTTAGATTTAATGAGTAAATATATCAGAATTTCACTTCATAGATTTATTTTAAGTTTTGGAGATATTTTCTAGAGTTTTTCTTATTGTTTTATGATCAAAAATTGATTGATATTCATTTAAATACTTTAAAAGTATAAAATTAAGTTAATTATAAAGTTTAGTTAGTTATAAAGTTTTGGTGTGGAAATTTTTATTGTTTACAGTCTAAAAAGATTGAAAATCTATCATGTGATTCTTTAAGAGATTATTTGGAGAATAAATATATAAATACTTAGTAAAACACTCAAACATTTTTTTTTTAATTTTCACTTATATTTATTTCAATTTGACAACTTTGTGGAGTTAAGAAAATTTTACTGGTACGAAAAAATGACAACAACACAAAGTTTATGTTTTACAGTTTTATTAGGAATTTATTTTTCAATTCTTCAAGCTTACGAATATATAGAGACTCCCTTTACTATTGCAGATTCAGTTTATGGATTAACATTTTATATGGCAACAGGATTTCATGGAGTTTATGTCTTAATTGGAACGACGTTTTTATTAATTTGTTTATTGAGCTTCTGTTGATTTAGCTATTTTTTCTTTACATTTAGCTGGAATTTCTTCAATTTTAAGAGCACTAAATTTTATTACAACTGTTATATGTCTACTCGCATATGGTGAATATGCCTATTGAGAAAATCAGACATCCTTTGAAAAAAGAAAAAAAAAAAAATTAACGCACTGTATGCAGTTCCTCAAGGGTTGTGTGGAAATCTGCATTAATAATCTGCAAAAAAACGTCCTTTACTTAAAAAATAAGTGCTGATGTAAATAAATAATAAATCGGTTTCTAGTAATATAAATTATTTGTTTATAAAATTAAATATAAAATTATAAAATAATTAATGAGTTCTTTTAAGATCTGTGCCTTTCCTCTTACCTCTTGCTAAAGTGGACAACATCTTCCTTGACCATTGAAATTTATTTATTTATATATTTGAAATGGCATTGACAAAAAACCTGTCAGCTTAAAAATAAAAATAAATGTAACAATTAACACTTAATAGTAAGACAAAAATATAAATTGAAGTGAACTTAAACTAAAATAAATTAATTACCAAAAATAAAAATAAAAGAGAAACAAACAAAAATAGGAAAAAAAAAACATGAAAATAATAAATTAGGATAATAAGAAATATCTGCCTCTGACCCGATGGGGGAAATTTATTTGCAAATAGTAGCGAGCTGTGCCCCTACTCACAGCCATGTGTGGTCAGAGACATATAAACTAATAAACTACAATAATGCAGATGGTAAAGGTGACCCAAATCGACGACATCCAATTCATCCAGCCTGCAGTGTCATCAGAAGTCCGGTAGGCAGCGAATAACGATGGTATTAATCGATGATGGCGATATCTCGGGTGAGAGAACGTTATAAAATTTATTATATGACGTGCATAAAACTCGGAAAGGATCGTGTAGGATATAGTGAGAAGTGCATCTATTCAATGCTAAAGGGACAAAATTTCTGGTAGGACGACTAAGGACACAAAAGTTTAACTGATTCAATAGCTCAGGAGAATCAATTGCCCCAACTATGAACTTATGAAGAAAACTAATCCCAAGAGATATCCTACGATGCACCAAAGATGGAAGACTGATAAGAAGGAGTCTATCAGAGTAAGATGGCAAACGCGAATTAGGATTCCAGTTTAGGCCACGAAGGGGAAATAGGTGAAATTGTTGGTCTCTGTGTAGATCATCGTTGTGAATATACCATGGCGCACCAGTGAGTTTGCATATTGTTAGATTTTGATAATGATGCGTCTCGTATTCGTTTGTTATCTGTTTTTTTGGATTCGAGTAAATGATTGATAGCATTCGAAAATTCTATTCACTTTGCAGTTCTTTGATACTCACGTTTTGTCAAATAAAATGTGCTTAACTGTTATATGGACACCAGTTTTGGTACCCTTTTTCCGGACACTATGGTCAGACCACATGTATTTATTTAAGATATTTGTGGTAATTATTTAGTGTTAAGCCACTTGTTGGATTGCAACCTTGTCGTGTTAAATGGGCTCAGTAAGTGTAAAGACACTGAAGCTAAGAGCAATCCAAATAGGAAATCTTTGATCACTCAGTCCTATCCTATTCTGTTCTATCCTTTCCAATTCTATCATATACCTCATATTCAAATGTATCTTTTATGTGTCTATGCGTGTGTTTGAGTATATTGCTTATATGTTTAAGTCATTTTTATAGTATTTTCAGATAAATCATTCATAATCTCATTCTTTCTACTTTGAAAATCAAATCAAAACCAAACAAAATGTCTGGCCAGACCATGGTCCATTTAAGGAACTAGAATTTTTCCTCAAACACTTAAAAATCTACTATTAAATAATACAAAATTGGTAAATAAAAAGAGCGTTTCATACCTCCCAGATGAATCAGAATTGATCCACTGGAAATTTTTCTGTGAAAATTTGTAAAATATATTAGTATTGATAGTCAACAATTTCATTTGGATTTTTGAAAAAAAAATCCTTCCGTCTACTCCAAATTTACATATTCTGAAGCTAATTTGCTTGCTTTAGTGGACAATTTTTTAAAATTTCTTGAGTTAATTTCAAATTTTCGAAATTTTTAAAATTAGCTACTTAAGAATAAGAAAAAATTATCCGATCTTTATTTCAACTATTGTATATTGTATGATAACTTGATCCCTTATCTTTCTTTGAAATGTAGTTTGAAGTTATATGTCATTTTCGAATCAGTCCCAAGAAATGGGTTAAGTAAAACTGAATGGATATCGTATATTGTTCAATAATATTTACCACAACAGAAGGACTCTAGTAGCTTCCTGTTGAGTTTAAGTACACTTCTAATCATGGACATGTATTAAGATAATTGTTACTGAAATACATATTATAGAATTTGTAAAGAAAAATGATATTTGCTTCTCTTTCTATATTTTTTGTTTATTTGGATTAGATCGTGCATTTAATACCAAAGTTTGCATGTAAAAGTTATGCTTTATAAACAGTTTGTTAAATGGATAACTGAAACTAATTTTGTAAGGAGGGTGCCTTATTTTAGGGAGACTAACTTGTTGTCTGACTGATTGCGAGCCTGAACTCTTCACTTTTTTTCGTTGTTTTCTTGTTCATTTTATTACATTCTTGGCCTTGCAGATTTCTCTAATTTCCTCAGTGGATCGTCTGTCAAAATGTGTGTAGCAGTGTTTAGTGCTGTGTGTGTTTATATCAACGGTGGCTGTCTATGTTCATGTATTAAAAATTGTGTTTCTTAAGGCGCTCATTTCCATTTGTCTAGTGTGCAATCTACTAACCAGCGAATAGAACATCTGCTAGTAAATTAACCCAGTGTAATCATGTTTTCTAGTTGCGAGTAAAGTGTAAACAAGTCGAGAGCCGTCCTACTTTACCTGCCGCCTTTTACACAGTCTCTCTTATTTTCAAAGTGAATTAGTATTGATATCAGTACACATGGTTTCACTTGACAATTGAAAATTTTTGTATGTCATTGTTACTAGCGCACTTGCCGATTCGCTTCTTTGTAAACTCATGTAACTTGCAAACTAGCCAAATGGAATGGATCCTTTGGGCAGATTGATATCAATTACAGCTTTGTAGGCTTGAAGTTTAGCTTCTTTTTAGATTACTTGTGGTGGTTATGCAAGAAACTAGTTAAGTACATGATTTCGATAACTTCTTCGATTGGTTTCTTGTTGACTGCCAGCAGCTTTTTTTTTGCTTTTCGTTTTGTCCATCGATATCTCTATATTGCAACTTTTTCAAATTTAAAAACCAATTACATCAAGTTATCCACATTTTCAGAGATGAGTATAGCATTGTCCGATATGATCGATTGGTTTGTTGTTGACAACATCTTAATCAATAGAAGACGCACAGATACCGCAAGGCTGACAGCGGTTTTTTACTGACCACTGGTGTGTTGAGACTCATTCAGAGAGACTAGGTATTCCTTTCAGAAGTTGTTGAAACGAAGAAGAAATAGAGTCTCTCACTCACTTTCTATGGCAAAAACTAGAAATAAGTTTCTCATATATCATCGATAACCTCTCGGACTGTTCGCACATCACATGTCCGAGTGACCTTTTAATATACCTTAATTCTACAGGATGGTTTTAGCAAAACTGATTGTGTTCGACGAGGAAGTGGTTTCAAAACGGCACCTAAATGCTAATTGTGTCTCGTAGTGGACTATACAAGTCAGTCACTGTAACCAACCAACCAACCAACTAAATCCTTCTGTGGAATACTACAACTAAAGCATCAATAATTTAGATTGATTATCTTTATTCATAATATTGTACATATAATTCATTCTAAACATAATAAATTACCATAAACTAAATCAAGCAAATTTCCTTTAATTTATTTATTTATTTTAGCACAATAAACAATATTTTAATTATAAATATAAATTATAAGCTGTATACATTAAATTAGCATTAACATTGAATTAATATTGAAAGAATTGCTTTCATATTTTTATTAAATATTTTATAATTATTTGCATTACATTAGTTTTTTTCTAGTATTGAAAATAAAAATAAAATTTTATTCAGCAAATAAAAATTTAACATGGAACAAGCGAACAACTTACATTAATTTCATATATTTAATACAAACAACAATAACAAAGGGTCAACAAGTATTTAGAACACAGTTTCTCTCATAATGTAAAACATTCTTTTCTTCTAAATACTCCTTAATAAGTATGAAAATCATGAAAATTTAACTTTCTAAGGAGATGAGAGAACATGATTTTCTTTGTTTAGTGGATCTGTGACTTAGTCTTAGATGATGATGATGATGATGATAACGAAGATGATGACGATGGTGATGAGACTATTTAGCAAGTATTTAGTATGCGTTGTTCATAATAAAAACACATTTAAGTGCCATAACATAATTTCTTGTTGAGTGCCCCTGCCCAAAGACACACACACACACACACACACACTAAAGATTCTTTTACATTTTTCTCTTCCACACACACACACACACACACTCACACATTTACACATCCTAGTATTTTCTATGCTAAAAGTTTGCTCATGAAACATATCACCAACATCAACATCAACACTAACACTAACACATATTCATAAGTATCTGATGGTAAAGATATCCATCCATAAAGGATGCCAAGGTCCTAACTATTACAATAACAAGGATGGGTAGATATCATGTTGATGTTGATTTGATGACGAGTCTATCTAATGATAATGATAATGATTATAATGATGTTGTTGATGAGTATGAAATTGACGATGATGATTTGTTGATAGCCAATAATAAAATGGAAAGGAAAAAACTCAAAGAAGAAAAAAGGAAAAAAGAAAGAAGAAGAAGAAGAAAAAAATATGTTGAAGGGAAAAAGAATTGAGAAGAAAAATTTCACAAAGTTAAGAAATAGCAAAACTAACTAATGAACACTCAATTATGATGCTCATTATAATAGTGATGATGATGGTGATGATGGTGATGATGGTGATGATGGTGTTGGTGTTGATGGTGATGATGATGATGATGATGATGATTGTTGATGCTTTAGATATTTGTTGCTGTTGCTGTTTCTATTGCTGTTATGATGATATTATGCACGCTCTCTCAGTTCATTAATACTTAAGCTTGAACTAATGAAAAACTAAACTGAATTGAAGCAAGCTGAACTTGTTAAGTATTTACAAGTTCTATGATTGTCAGAACATGGACTCAATTTACTTTGTGGAGTGGATTCAACTCAATGAAACTCAACTGAACTGAACTGAATAGAACTTATGGTAACTTAATTCTGGTTAAGGTATTTTATTGAAATCTGTACATGATTCGATTCGATTTAATTTACTGCTGCTACTGTTACTGTTTCTGTAACTTTTCAAATTTGTTTCAATCTGCCAGAATAACCAGAATAAATCTGACTGACTGAATGAAAGATAATCATTCAGCCGAGTTCAAACCAAACCAAACCAAACCAAACCAAACCAGACTAGACTAGACCAGACCGGACGAGCTGGATAAATGAATGTGTGAAAGTATAATAAGGAGGGAATATAGTTAGTTGTTAGAGAAACAAAGATAGGCCAGGTCAAACTGTCAGCTAGGCAGCCACCAGATTGCCTTGTCGTTATTTTCCGATAAGAATGTGTTAACGAAGTTGCCATAAAGTTGGAACTTTGTATTTTTTTCTCTCTCCATCTCCATTTCCATCTTCATTCCTTTGCGTTTGCCTTCTTATTTTTTTTTATATATTTGATTTGAGTGAACAAACTGTCTTACTTTAATAATAAGTTTAATCCTGTCGTCAACAGGAGCTCAACTTCGGTTAACATCTGCTTGAGTGAGTTTTCCAATAACGCGAATGTCGACGAGTTGGAGTTCTCATATTTTTTTCTTGCCTTATTTTCTCATTTCTGTTTTTTTTTTTTTTTTAATTAAATGCATTACCTTCCTTATTTATTAAACTTTTTCCATTAAATTGTAAATTTTTCTTATGTTGACATTCTTCTACTAGTAGGTTTTTAGTTGTTTTAGAAACTTCTTTTTTAAAGGTTTTTTTTTAAGGGGTTTTAAATTTTTATAGGAAATTTGTATTCGCAATTGATATAAGAAGAAGGGTTCTTGTTTTGGAGAAATGAAACTAAAAGTGATTTGAGATTTAAAGATGATTTATTATAAGTTATCATTTGATAAAGGTTTATATTATTAGATTTTCTTGAGTAATATATTCTCAAGACGAGAAGTGAGAATACATAGAGTTTGAAATAGTAGTCACTTGTAGTAAGGAGCGCTTCCAATAAAAGCAACTTCGTATAACTTCTCAAGTCAAAAAGTCGTTAGTCCGAGGCAGTAATCAGGTAAAGAAGGAAATCATATAGTAAACTGTAAAGTTGACTTGCTTGTCAAAGAACTGGTGATCAGATCTGTACGATCGATATTGTTGCTATTACTAAGCTCACCATAATCTATGGCTCCAATCATTTTGGTTTTCACCAATGGGTAGAGCGAATCATGACGAAGGTTTAATGCCAAAGGAACTGGTAAAAAATTGATAAAAGTGTTCGGTGAAAGTGACATGCATAGAAAGCTTAGAAACATATTTTAAAAACATTCAAGTCGCCTCTGTCAAACAGGTCAACTAATCAGTATCCACTAATTTTATGAGAAGCAAAGGTAGGTCGGTTGGTAGGGCAGTCGCCCGGGTATCTATAATAGTAAGAGAAGTATATAAGAAGATTATTGTAATTTGTATAAAAGAATCTTATTTTTTAAATCTAAGATTAATTTTGATTTAAAGTTTCTCTTATGATTTCCTATAGATTTCTTCGGTGGTTCACATTTCAGTTAAGTTTTTGTTCCACTTTCTGTTCTTTTTTTTATGAATTTTAAATTCAGAATTTTTATATGTATAAAATATTCTCTGCTTCTTCTTCCGATATTTCCTTTGGACTCTTATTTATGCAATGTGACATTTTTAGTAATATTTTTTTGTCCTTATTTTCATTCATTATTTTCTTGGTTTTTTTCTTCTTCTTCATCATCATCTGAGTTCTGCCCCTTTTGCTTGGCTTCTTTTTCTATTATTTCTACTTCTCTCACTATGTATATTTGTTTTTATATTTATACAAGTGAATGTGTGTGTGGATGTGTGTGTGTATGGATGAGTGTATGTGTATGACTAAGAGTCCTGTCGCATAGAGTAAGGTTATAAAAATAGAAATAAAAATTCTGACACCTAAATTGCTGTGACATATTTGATTTATGAGG
Organism: Amiota mariae; assembly: GCA_035041805.1. Classification (NCBI taxonomy): domain Eukaryota; kingdom Metazoa; phylum Arthropoda; class Insecta; order Diptera; family Drosophilidae; genus Amiota; species Amiota mariae. The sequence continues at coordinate 144,323 of JAWNKV010000526.1, read as the reverse complement.
CCACCTATTTGCCCAAAGTGCGGACGCAAAACATAGAAAAAGAAACCGGAATAATATCATAAAAAAATGGTAAGAAAAATCCCTTCAATAGAGAGAAAAATACAAAAAAAAAAAAAAAAAACTCAAAACGAAGTGGCCAACAAACGAATGAACGTAAGTAATACGAAAGGCCAAAATAAAAATAATACAAAGACGTATAAAATGGAAGAAAGAAATAAATAAAAAATGGAAAAAAAAAGAAAAATACAAGAAAACAAAGTTAAAAATAAAAAACAAATAGGAAGAAATGGCACTAAAACAATTACGAAATAAAAACGATTACACGCCACTTCCGGCGACATAAAAAAAGAAACAGAAAAGGAAAAAAAAAAACAAAAACAAAATCAGCATCAACAACATACAAGTAGGAACAACGACACCAACACTAACACCAAGGAACATAGTATGGAAAGGGCAAACGCATGAAAGGATAGACGGAAGGACTAACGCACGAATGGTTACTAGGAGGAGGGAGGGGACAGAAATTGAAAGAAGCGTCAGAGCGAACGAAATGAATGAATGAGTCAACGAACAAGCGAACGAGTTTGACCCGTTGTGCATACGCCATGTTAGCGAAGCAAGGCGACCAACCGACCAACCGACCAAGTGAAGGCTCGTAGAAGCTTATAAAAAAAGGGTTCCCCAAAAGGGATAAACACACCAACACATGCACACACACACACACACACACACACACACAAACACACACACACACACACACACACACACATCCAGATGAGGCATTTGCCGGCAGGCAGGCAACAACATCAGTAGCAACAACAGCAGCAGCAGCAGCCGGCAATAAGGCAATGAGAAGAAGGACAACGATGACGACAACGACATCACTAAAAGCGAAAGCAATACAAAGCCATAATCTTGGGTTAAAGACCATTAAGAATTTTTATTTTCAATTAAACCCGATTTTCCTTAATGCCACACGCACACACATGCAATCAAATACATACAGACACACACACACACACACACACACTCAAAAGGGCACTGAGATAGACACACGTACGCACAAATTGAGAGGAGCACACGTACACTTATCCTTCTTGTCCTCTTTGCCCATGTGAATGGGTTGAGAGGCTTTCAGCGGCTTTAACTGTTTGACTATGTATAACCGACCAAGCAAATGCAATGAAATAAAGAACATTCCAAAAGAAAAAGACAACAAGGTGTAACATGGTGGTAAAATAGAGGAAAAAACTGGTACAAGAAACATAAAGAAGGGAACATTAAAGGGGCCAAGAGAAAAAGGAAAAAAACGAAGAGGCATAAAAACTTCTTCTTTATAAAAGATATAAAGGGTTTCAGAAAGTGTGACAAAACTAGAAGTCTGAAGAAGATTTTAATCCTGAAAGAAAGTGGTTAAAGGATACAATAAAGAAGAAAGGAAAGGTAACTGAGCCTAAAGTTGTAGAAAAAAAAAAGTTTCTACAAAAAGGTAGAAAAAAATTCAGAAAAAATCAAGGAATTTATGTGCGTTGCATTAAGCCATCGACGACGACTATGGCGATAGCAATGGTGGCGGTAATGGTGATGGTAATGGTGACAATGGTGACATCAACATTGAGCATGATTTCTTTTCCACCATTGATTTGCTTCATGAACAGCGAGCCATGAATCGCAATGCCGCGCATCGTAACGCAATATACACAAGGATGCTATCCATCGCCATCGTTATTCTACTTTCTATATCCATTCTCCATTCTTTTTTATACACACTTCACTGAGTGAGTGACTGACTGACTGACTGACGATGGTTGTATCTGCTGCCATGTGTATGGAATAAACAAGTCATCCAGAACGCGTTCAACTTGAACATTCGAACGTCACCAAGTCAAACCAACTCAACTTAACTCAACTCAAAAGTACAAGGGACAACAAACAACGACCAGAAGCAATGAATTCAAGTAAAGTAAAAGGGATGGGTTGAGTTGAGTTGAGTTGAGTTGAGTAGAGAAGGACAATGATAGAAATGAAGCGAATGAAGCGAATGCCAAGCAAGCAAAGGAACTGAATCAAAAAATATACTATATAGAATGAAGATGATGAAACCGGAGGTAACAAATGAAGGACTGACTAAAGCAGGACATCGACAACTACTATATATAACAAATTCAAATGCGATTTTTATGCGATTTTGTGTGCCAAGAGTTCGAATTCTTATTGTTACTGTTGTCCCCCTAATATCCTGATGTCCTCTTCTCGTTGTTGTTATTGTTGTTGTTTTTCAATACACCATTTCGATAGCCATAAACGAGAGGCGAAACGACAGGACACACTCACTCACTCACTCACTTACTCACTCACTCACTCACTCACTTACAAATAGTCATCGTCGTCGTCATAGTCGAGAAGGTACTGACTTGAGTGTTCTGCAAAAGCTTAAGCTGAAGATGAAGGAAGGCATAAAAAACGGAAAAAAATAAATAACTAAAAAAATAAAAATAAAAATAAAAGTAAAGAAAAGAAATGAAAAGAAGAAAAAAAGTTAAACAAATCTGTAGACGAAGCAACTCACATGAAACTGAATAGAATAGAAAAGTATAGTGGAATAGAAATGCGGGCAGGAATACTAAGTGGGAACAGGGGAACATGGGATGTGCAACAGGGGAGAGTAAAAGCAAAAGGGGTCTGTATGAATGGTTTAATGGGGAGCTGCTGAATTAGTAGCAAATGGGGTTTAAAGGAGATCCTACCTACCTACCTACCTTCATACATACAACTGACTTTATTCAACATTGCCAGCGAGTGGCACAATAAAGGACAAAAAAAAAAAAAATGAATGGCTAGAAAAGCGTATTAGTTGTAGATATGTCCAAGCGATATACAGTATAACTAAATACATACGTATATTGTAATAGAAATGTATCTACGTATCCTTGTGAATCAGTCAGTGTGCAAGTGAGTGAGTAAGTGAGTGAGTGAGTGAGTGAATGAATGAATGTTTGTACGATTGACCAAAGTGAAAACTAAAAAAAAAAAAAAAATAACACAAATAAAAACAACAACTACATTTTAGTATGAGGATGAGTGTAAAAGATATAAGCAACATTTAATGCAACAAACGGGAAAAAATCAACAGAAAAAAAAATTGGAGATAAATTTAAAATAAGAAGAAAATTTTTAAAAAATTTAAAAAGTTGATTTAGAAAAAACATGAATAACAAAACAAAACAAATCCAAAACAGAAATAACATTAACTTTGAATTTAAAGAGACTTAAATATTCTTTCAGTAGGAAATTCATTTAAACAAATATTTTAAAACAAATTTAAAGTTATTCTATTGTACTTTAGTTAAGATCTTTAACGAACTACAATATATTGTATTATTGTGATTTGATATTTGAGATTTTATTGAGAAACGTGTGAAGGAAAGTGCTTTTAGTAATTTTTTTTTTTTGTAATAAAATATATAAGGATATTGATCTAAAGAAACACATGGAATAATATGCAAATATCGTAGTATCAGATGAAATAATTCTTTAAATAAGACTATTTTATTTTGCACATTATTATTACAATACGATTTGCCTTTGAAAACCTTCAGTGTAACGTTTCATAATTGAATATTTCTGCTAATCCAGATGGAACACTGAAATACTCTCTAATGTATTACAGCAATTCATCAACAGATATTCAAAATCATTATTGGACATTGGGGTCTCTTCTAGATCTAATTCTATGATCTTGACCATTTTATGCCAGACACGTGGTAATAAATCCCTGGAACGTGAATGGACTTGCATTAAAGATATTTGATCAGCCATAGGTAGATACTCCAATATTGTTAGCAAACTATTGTCATCCAGTAGATCCATTTGTACTAATAGTGATGATGATGATTAGTTTTATAATAATAATTATTATTAATCTTTTCAACGATTTAATTTTTTGTACAGAAAACTTTTAAATTAGGAAATGGTTTTATTTTTTTATAAAGTTTCTTTTTTATCTAAATATGAATTCAATCGATTGAACAATATTTTATTCTCTTACAATTTTGTTGATTATCTTAATAAAATCTTTTATTATAATTAATTAAAAATATTTTAATAAACTTTCTTATCTTTATATAAGATAAACTCAAATAATCTATACATATCAATTTGTAAATTTTTATTTTAGTCTGTGCACGCTAATCTCAAAAACGGCTAAACCGATTTGAATGCAGTTTTTACTGGTGTATTTTAACAAGCTTCTTGTATCATAAAGCGTTTATTTCAAATCGACATACAAAATTAATTAATTTTTCATCCAATTAAATCATAGAATATTTTATTTTCTTTATTTATGCTTTTAATTCTAAGTTGTTTTTGTTATTCTTCTAATTTTTATTTTTATTTTTTTTTATTTTTTTATTTCTATTATTTCTTGATAACTGAGTATGCACATTTCTTTCTGAAATCGAAACAAGATCACCAAATTGAAAAAGATTAATAGTTAGAATATGGTTTTTAATTAAATTTTTGTTTACCTCTGATTTTATTATTTTTTCTTATTCCAACTGCCGCACAATATAAAATCAGCTCCCTGAGCAAAGTCGGAGACCTCAGCTAAAATTTTCTAAATTGGGAAGAAGAAAGAAAGAATTGTAACCTCTAAACAAAAATAGAAAATAATTTATCCAATAATATAAAGTTTGTTATATGTAAAAATACTTCCAGAGCAACTATAGTAAGTATATTGGCTTATTGTTACTCATTGGTCTCTCATTGACAAGATGATTGATGATGAAATTCTGACAGAGAGTTCCTTCGGAAAGTCTACTGCTATCGGTTGGCTAAATTACTGTACTGAATCGATACATATAACACATCAGCTGATAAGTTCTCGGTCTTATGAATAAAACACAACTTTTTGATCAAATGTTGAAATAAGTCCTCATAGACAAATATTCATGCAAAATAAAACCTACACGTTCTTTGGATACCTTTAGAGTGTCACCTATCTCCTGTAACTTTACTTTACGGTTTGTCAAAACGATTTTAAGAACTTTTTGTTTGATATTTCCCGGGATAACCACCTCTTTTGGGAAAAGAGCGTGGCTCATCATCAGTATTCGTACGACCACATTTAAATTTAGAAAAACAGTCAATGTTCAATTTTCCTGGTGCAGAGTCCGGATAACACTCACACAAAAGTAATGTTTAATCAACAATCAACAATTGCTACTTTATTACTTATTGGGGAAGGGGGTCAACGAAGTATGACTACCTGTCATAAGCTTTGTGACGTCACATGGCAAAATCTATTAAAAATCTTTAAACAACTAATTATTACCAAATCTATTTTTAGGCTTTTAACCTAAGTATATAGAGCCCTAATAAAAATCCTAAGAAAGACAAAAATTTAAAGATTTAAAGAGGAATTTAAGTAAAACTATATTATCGGTTTCCACTGAAAAATATGCGATGTCACAGATATGTGACCATATATGTCAAGAGGGAGGGGCGGTCTGATAAATCATGAAATTCGTGTGATATAATATGTGGCTGAGCCCCAACTAAAAAAATATATTAATTCTATACTTGTGGGGTCATCTGTGTGTCAGACCGGGAACTTACCAGCCGATGTATTATATGTCAGATTTATATGTTTAAACGCGTGGGGGCATATTCAGTATAAAATAAAAACTCATACTTGACAATGAACCAATAATTAAAATTTCTATATAAATTGTTGAAAACCGATCATGTGAGAAGCTCCAAATATCCAATCTTAGAGAACAGTGGTGTGCTGAAAAAGGCTCTCAAAGCGACTCAATAATGTTTGCTCATGCTACTTATGAAGTAAGTTTAGTACTTAAGATTAAACTTAAGGAATGAGAAAGATTTTATACAAAGTAGTTGCTATCTTTTAGTATAGTAGCCTTATTTCTTTACAAGAAATGTCCATATGACACTAGAAAAGTCACAAATGTATTCGACTTGGCATATGAGTAGTTGATGATTCCTTGAAATTTAAGCTAAGTATTTAATTGTCATTGATTGGATCATTTTGTGAAATCAAGCTTAGTAAAAGTGTCTTACAAAATTTGGAATATATGATTCATTGATTGAAAAAAAAACAACCCACTTTTGTTCTATCCAAATTGTATTGGATTAGACCTTTTGTGTCTTCGCTACGGGTGGTACAAAACCATTTGTTAGGAGTGTACTGAAGTAATGGAGATTTATGAAGTAAGGCACCATTATATAATTATACTTTGGTGTTTCCATGTAGTTATAAATGTGATTTCGGATAAGTTTTATTATGAAGTTATCTATTCCATGTACAAAACGGTGTCTCATAAAGAGTAATAATTTGTAAAATTCCAGCGTGGAATTCTGTATAAGACAGTGTATGATCTTATACTTTTTCTTTCAAACAGCCTTATTCTTTCCATATAAGAAGGTGAGAAATTTACCCTTATTTAGACATAATGGTCTGGTCAGACCAAAACTTTCAGCTGATTATAAAAGTAGAAAGAATAAAACTACAACCATGAAATTCCAGGGTAGCTTCAATGGACTATTTTTAAGTGAGATGTTGGGAAAAAAATTAACTAATGGCCTTGTCAGACCAAGAAAAAAGTTGCTTTTTGTGAAAGCAGCTTCAAAATTCTACAACAACTACAGGCAAATAACCAAATTTCAGGGTTGCTTTTGTTTATCTTTTGTTCAGCTTCCAAAGAAAATGTTAAGTTGAAGCTAAGCAGGGCTGGGAAAATACTGTCAGTGTGGCCAAGTTTTTGGTCATGTCCGCCTTTTTTTTTTTGTCATTCTCGACATTAATCATCTGATCATTGCACAAAACAATTTGAAGAAAATTTGAAATTGTAATTTTTTCTTTAAATGTTAATAAAATAAGTAGCAGGAATAAAAAGGAAGCTGCAAGAATAATTTGCATACAATGCAAATTGTTCTCAATCATGTATTTCTCGCACAATTTCCATTTTAATTTCTCACAATTAGCCACAACATTCCATTTGTATGTATAACCAAAACAAAAAACAGCTGTTCATAAAAAGCGAAAGTTATGTGTGAACGGCAGCTTCAAAATTGTTCGCTTTTGTTTGGTGTGACTTGGGCATTAAAGTATGGGAAATATGCATTTTTAATTTGATATCTCAATTTTGTAGATCATGGTGTGTTGCCAGACTCCAGTGGAATTCTTTAAATTTTTTATAGAATTTTTTACTTGCGGATTTCTGATATACTAAACATTTTTTTTATATCTAAAGACTGCATTTCTTGCTTTATGTATTTATGTGCTTATAAGAATTGGACAAGATGAACACTTAGATATTTGATCGTATTTGCCTAGAGATAAACTGGAATTATAATGCGTTAATATTTATGCAACCAATTTGAAGAAAATAAAGCGAAATAAAAAAGATTTCAATAAAAATACTTCTTTAATGTCACTATTACTAAGATGTTAGTACTACACTCAACAATTTGAGTTGGTCACTTCTTTATCGTTATCTTATTATAATAGATGCTCTTTTGTTTAGATAAATTTATTTAATGATGATGATTTATATAAAATGAGGTCAGATTCTTCTTTAAGATGTCACAAATATTTCTGTCAATATGATAAAATCATTTAAATTAAGTGTGAAGGGTATTCATACACAACAAATAGAAACTAAAAATACAATAATAAAACACATAACAAAAAGAACAAAAATAGCAAAAGACCAACTTAGTTGTAGTACTAGTAAATATTGTAAATAAGTAGTAGTAGTAGTAGTTGTAGAATAAGAAGGCAAAAGGGCCTTGAGGTTGAGAAAAAATATGTGGAAAAGTAGAAACAGCACAAACAAAAAACGAAATAAGAAAAGAACAAATGAACATATACTTACTTACTACTAGGATAAAGAAAAAAGTATATTTAAGTGCTTAGAGTAAAATGATGTCGTACGAACTCGAAACTAAAAAACAAAAAAAAAAAACAAGTTAGTATGGTAACTTTTGGCCTAAGGGTAGCGCACCAACTGTTTCTCTATGCCTTGTGTACATGAATGTCTAAGAATATCTTCTCCTGACTGTCTGCCTGTCTGTCTGTCTGTCTGTCTGACTTCTATATATTTGTGTGTGTGTATGTGTATGTCTGCTAACATGTATATATTTTTTATTTTTTGGTTCTTCTTTAAGTATCTAAGCATTTATAAATATGTATGTTTTGGTGTATGTGTATATTTTTTGGCGCTTGAGTGGTTTTTGGTAGCAGCAGCACCATCAGCATCAAGAGCAACAACAGAAAGCATCCTCCTAACAACACAAAGAACTTGCAATCAAAATCGTATAGCGTATCTTTGCGTTAGCATCTTTGAGATAGTTTAGCGTGAAAATAAAGTAAAGTACGGTAAAATTGTTGGCAGTTGATTATTGAATCGCTTTAGGCCAGAGCTCAACAACATCAGCAGCATCAGCAGCAGCAGCAGCAGCACAAGTAGCAAAAGAATATCAACCAGCAACAGTGCCATCAACAATAACAGCAACAAAAACAACAAAAACAACAAGAACAACAACATTAACAACCAACAGCAACAATAACAAAAGTAGCAAGGATAACAACAATAATGGCATCGCGACAAGGATAACACGATTGAAACGCGAACAAGCGCAAATACAGTGACAACGACAGCAGACATGAGCAACAACAACAACAACAGCAGAGTGAAGATGAAAGGTAAAGGAGGAGAAAGAGCTTTTAGGAAGACTAGAAGTAAAAGAAGCAAATGCTGAAGGAATCAAAGAAGCATGAAATGAAAGAGGAACAAGACAGCAAGAGAGAGAGAGAGACTAGTAGGGTGTCTGTCTAATACAAGCCAAAATATATCTAGGAGCAATACAGAGAAAGAATACGGAAGTAGAACTAGAATATCAGAAAAAAAAGGAGGTAAGTAGAAGCGCAAGAATTGAATCTCAAACAATAATAGAATGGGAGTGAGAAATTGGAAGCATGAGCATAACGCACTGGCAGGATATGCCAAGTCAAGAACAGCAGTAGTAGTAGTAGCAAGAGCAACAGCAACAGGAACAGTTTGTCTGTCTGGTTGTCCTTTTGTGTGGTGGCAACAACATTAATAAGAACAACAATAACAAAAAGAACAACAACACCAACAGAAGCATGGGTCACAAGATTAAAGCGTTTATTGATGCGCAGATTGCACGCATTCATGGCAAGGAAAGCAGTCAGGCAGGCAGGCAGCCAGGCATCCAAGCCAAGATACAAAGATGTGACAAAGTGAAAGGGAAAAGCAAAAGCAAAAATCTGAGACAGATAAAGTACAACGAGAAGAATAAGTGGAAAACGAAGACGAGAAACGAGGTGAACAAGGCTTTATACGCCTGAAATTGAAATAATTAAATTGATAAAATGTGGCAAAGATTAACTCACAGAGTTCACATCTTTTGTAAGCAGCAGCAGCAGCAGCAGCAGCAGCAACAGAAGCTTAACATCGCCAATGCCGCTTCAGGGCAACACCACCAACAATACACAACAACAGTTAACTCAAACAGATTCTCATACACACAGATACACACTTACATACATATTGACTCACTTAATCACACACAACCACACACACAAACACACACACAAAAACATATATAAACAAAGGCAAACGGTGTTTATTTAGGAAATTAGTGCAAATGCGAAAGTTTTCATACTTGGTTTAGCTTCCAAAACCAAAAAAGGAGTAGGTTAACTGAATGGAGAAGGAGTTAGTATTAGTGGAAAGTAGTGTAGTTACTCGTAGAAAGAAGGTGCTTAAGGTGGTAACTACGAATTCGATTTTCATGAAAGTGAAAAGCTGTCGCTGTCTGTCTGTCTGTCTTTGCCTATACTATTTGATAAGTAGATTTTGTTGACTGGCTTCACTACAACACAACACAACCAATCTAATGCTTACTTTCCGACCCCCTTGACAGCCTTTCTACTTCTGATGTTTCTCTGATGATGCCTTGCCTAATTCCTAATGCCTTTAAGTAGCAAGGATTAGCGTAGATCAAGTGCTTGGGCTTGTGTTTCTTCTTATGCTTTGTGCTTTTGTTGTTTCATCCAATTGAATTGCGGAGTTGGTGAAGAAACTTTATGTACTTGTGGCATATTCAAAATGGCAAAGTTCAATTAATTGTGATTTCTTATTGTGGAATAATTTCAATAGAATTTCAAGGAAAAAAAAAATAATAATGGAGAAGGAATTTATTTTAAGTGTAGATGGATTTTCATATCAGAAAAATATATTGGAAAAAGCGAAATTTATTTAAGAAATCTTATTATGTGTCTACTTTAAGATATTAATTTAAGGTTTAAAAGAAGAAAATGATTTATTTTAATCTGATTACTAAATGAATGAATCACTTTCGATTTCGAATAGATATGGTGATGGTGGTTAATTGTTGGTTAATGTAAGGATATTTATTTGTAATGAAGGTAATTATAGATTCATTGGGAAAAATGATAGAATATCTTAAATTGAATATTAATAGTTGCGATGATGATGATAAATTGAAATGTTTGGATATGAAAATATTCCTTATTAATTAAAAATTTGTAATTATGAATTTTGTTATAAAACCTTATGAAGTTTTCTAAGTTGCTTTAAAATGCATATTCAATGAGTTTTTATTGAAATAGCAAATTAAACTTTCTCCCAATTGTTTTATTTCTTTATTTCTTTTATTTTTCTTTTTTATATATTTATTTATTAATTATTTTTTTTTTTTTGTGATTACTCTTATTATTATAACGTTAACACAAACGAATGGTTTTTATGCTCGTACATTTGTATCATCATCAGTAAATATCTTACATGAGCTTAGATAAACATGATATCTAAAAAAATTTAAAGTCTCCTACTGAGAAGATCGTTGCGATGAACCGGTAGCAAGTTGAGTTGTGAGTTAGACACATTGTCAGGTGATTGTGGTGCTTCAGCAATCTTTCATTTAATCGACTACTGAAGAGATTAATTTCCTCAATCACATCATGGCTACATAAGGTCTCAATGCAATATGGTATTCCTAACAAGCCACGATAAACCAAGTTATGTTTGATATAATAATAACTGTCCTGGTGCTCTTGTATTTAGAGTAGTGAAAAAACATTTTTCTACAATAACAACAGTATTTTTTTTATTTTTAATTTTTTTTTTTTTTTGAGATCATTTAATTTTAATTCCAGTGAAACGTTAATAGAATGATAAGGCATAGTTTTGATACACTGACACTGAGTATAAATTAAGTTAACAATTATTTAATTAATTTTAATTATTGCATCTATGTGGTAGGTCTGAAGGGCAGTCATTTCTTGTGAGGGCCAAAGCTAGAGAATTGGTATGCACATTCAGTGCGTCTTTGTAGCGACTGATATGAGGATTAATGTGCTCATTTTCTGTTAGGATTCTTAGGTCATGATGTCTTGAGATTCTCTTGATGCCGGTGATGTTAAGAAGAGCTTTATTCTGCTTGGCCTGGATTCAGTTAATTGTGGTGAGTGTATGATGGTATAACTATTGCCTTATACAGCGTAACATTGGCAGACAGAACAACAATTACAGGGAAATTGATCGAATTGTGGAGTGAGACTTTTCGTTTTGTAATTAAAAAAAAAAAAAAGATGAATTTGTAGTTCATAAAGAACAGACCCACAGTCACACAAACATACCATTCCATTTTTATATACTCACTAGCATACTCGGCATGAGTTGCATTGACAATACAAAAACAAAAAAAATAAAAAGAAAATACACATCTATTTAGGCATATAACCGATGTTCGTTGTACCAAACGAAACCATTTGAAAGCAAGAGTTTTATTTTTCATAAGTCCAGGAATGTAACTTATAAGCGGCTCAGGTTGCTCAAACAATTTTGGTAAACATTCCTGGAGATTCCTTTTCGAAATTCAAAGCACGGCAATGCTAACAAATTTTATTCATCGGACCAATGACGATATTCGTTTATATACAAACATTGATCCATCAATTCCTTCCTTTTCCTGTTGGTGTATCCACACCAAACTTTACTTAAACACTCCTCAGAGTATGCTAGATTTTTCTTGATAATTTCATCTAAAATCGGTATAGCGGTTTCGGAGTCCATAAAGAACAGACACACAGACTCACAGACATAGTTTCATTTATATTGTATATACAAAAATATTTATAGATAAAGAGATTTTATATAATTAATTTTTAGTTTGCATGTAAAACAAATAGATTCGGTTAGATTAGATTAGATTAAGTAAAAAGTGGCGGGACCTACGGACCTATTGTAACAACCCTCGTAATCACAGTTCCTTCGATATTCTGTTGTTCGTCAATAATTCCAGAATCCTCCTTGGAGACAAGCCTGTGATATCATTTGGTTCCAGATACTGGGATCCCAAATAGAGGACTCAAGTCCAGATTAGACCCTCAAAGTGGTATAGAACATGCTCTGCTGTTTCCTCCTCTTCATTAGTCCACCGTAATAGTTTCCCGTGTTCTTTTGCTAGAGCTGATTGCTGGTTGTATGGTGAAAAGATTTAAAGATATCTTTTTATAGAAATGTTTATGTTTATGGAAACTTTTGCTTTTGAATTAAATATCAGAGATTTTAATCAATTATTTTCAATGTTTTTTTAGTCAACATCTTATCATCATCACCTTAGTTAATATGAATTTTATTGAATTTGTTCAATTTTAGTAGACCGTCACCAAAATATTCATTCTATTAACTTTCTGAGAGGCAACAGTTATATGCACTTAACAAACTCGTTAAAAAACAATGCGAGGAAAATACAAATATCTTCAAATTTTATTAACCAAAGCCATGATGATAAACTAAATTTAATTTCAAGTTGTATAAAAGACTATTGTATTTTAGTTTATAAATGAAACAAGTTCGTTAAATAATTACAAATAAACTGCCTAAGAATTTCACACTCACTGATAGACATAAAATCACAATATACCAAACATAAAGTTACTAAAAGGTTTCATCAAATCAAAACTCGAACAATAAGGACAAAAGCAATAAAATTAACAACAAATTCAAGAATCTTTAGAAAGAAGGACCTTCAAAAATGTAGACTCATTAGTAAGCGTTTGGTTAAAAACTCCTTAAATAAATAAGTTTATGGCAAAAAATCTTTCTTAGCTTCGCTTTCAATTGTTAAATCAAATATTTCTTGCAAGAGAAGACCATCATCTTATCCATAGTAAGTACTTGGAAGGGAATGTGTTAAATAGAATGCCAATGAAAGTAAGTATGAAAAGTATGAAGAGAAATTGAATAAGAATAAATATAAGTATAAATGAAAGTGAATGACTAACTGACTGACTGACTGACTGAGTTAACAAGAATGAAATAAAATGAATGAAGAAATGAATGAAGAATCAATGGGTGAATGGGTAAATGGTTGATGGGAGAGATGGTTTTACTTATGACTTTTGTGTGTTGAGCATTCATTAAACGGTCGCTCATTAATGGAAAAGGCCGATAACGATTTCGTTTCGATACGCTCCGATAGGCACAGCGGGCAACTGAATACCACGGCGGGTGATATCATCATGGAATTGGGTAATGAAAATGGTGTTGGTTGCGCCTTTCGATGGCATTAAAAAGGCAAACGCTTAAAGTGCTACAATGTGAGTTTGAATGATGACCGGCTGACGACGATGGTTCGAACCAAAACTAAAATATAATACTACGACTATAGGTTAGTACAGTGGGCGGGAATTTCCTACTCCTCCTCCTCCTCCTACTCCTCCTCATCTCTTTAAATCTTTTCCGTTGGAAAATCGTACATAACTCAATACACAAAACCAAAACGCATAACAATAACTTCAAAAGACCGCAAGTAAATTAATGTTAATTTTATGCGGTGAATACTTTGAAAGATGAAAAGAAGTGAGAGTAGGAAGTGTGTGGGTGGTTTTGGGGTTTCTAAAATAAGTATAAGAAAAGAAAGATGTTAAAGCAATACTCAAACATCATTATTACTATTATCGTCATCATCATCATCTAGTGGGCACACGACAAAGACAGCGTCTTCATAAAGTTTATCCGTCCATGCGTCCTTTCTCATCGTCATCGTCATCGTCATCAACATTATTCTTCGATTGGCATTTCTGGTTGTCCTTAGCCCTTTGTCCTGATAAAATGAGGAAAGCGTAAGAAGAAATGGCAAATGGCGCAGCTTGTGCTACTTCAGTGTGGCTTCAAATTGAAATTGATTTGTTCTTCTTGTTTTCACTTGCTCGATACGCTTACTTATTGTCCTTAGTTTTGTTGTTCTTATTTATTTTTTTTTTTTGTTATTGGCGGCGCGCATAAATTTTTTTTTCTTCTTCTTCTTCTTCACCATTGTACTTTTCTTTTTGTTGTTGTTGTTGTTGTGGTTGTTGTTGTTGTGGTTGTTGTTGTTGTGGTTGTTGTTGTTGTGGTTGTTGTTGTTGTGGTTGTTGTTCATCTTAAAAAGCGAAAAATATCAATCAAGTTGCGATATCTGAGATTGTAGGGTGCAAACAACAATAGCAACAAACAACAGGCGCACGCATTGTACTAAGAGAAGACAAAGTTTTATGTGGCAAACGGTAAAAAATGTCTATAACAACAATAACAATAACAAGGAAACACCACAAATCGCTAGATGAAGATGATGAAGAAGAAGAAGAAGATGACGACGACGACGTAGACGACAATGTGGAACCCATGAACCAAAGATGGTTGCTTGGTCTACAATACTCATTCGTATAACTAACTATAAAGATGGAAGATGGAAGCTGGAAAATGGATGAAAGAAGGTTGGAGAAAGACGAAAACGAAGTAGTAGTGGTAATAGTAGTAACAGTAAAATGTAGCAGCTGCAGCCTCAATCCTTATTTATCCTTTGCTATGCCAAAACAGTTCGCTTGTTTCCACCATTCTCTATTCAACAATCTTCTCACTTCTTCCATTCGTTCGCTTCAAGTTGCTTGAAGTTGGTTGGTTGGTGGCTCTGTGGCCAACATCACCGCTAACGTTGTTTTTGTTTTTGTTATTATTGTTGTTGTTGTTGTTGTTGTTGTTATTATTGTTATTGTAGTCTACTTCTTCTCCTATACACATGTATGTATGAATCTAAATTTCATCTCCATCTTTGCTTTGCTTTGTCCTTCTGTAGGCGACCACAGGCGGCACTCGCTTTACTTCGCTCTGCTTTGCCGCACACCAAACTCGAGAACTGAACTGAACTGAACTGAAACTGAAGTTCTTCTGATGTTGCTTCTGATGCTTCCTTGAACTACTATAACTACTATTACTATTTTGCCATCTACTCCTCGTTTACTTCTTGTACTCCTCCATTTCCATTTCCATCGTCAACCTTGTTCTCCTTGTTCTTCACATTTTGTTACAATTTGCCTTGAAGCTTGCACCAAGTGAATGCTCATACTTACAATCCAACATACATAGATACATAGATACATTCCTATACACAGATACATACATTCAAATATATATATATGTGTGTGTGTGTGTGTGTGTACTATGTGTGTATGCGCGCAAGTTAACGCCGCTAGAAGGAAGGAATAAGTTTAAATGTATTAGAAGCGTTTCATGCGCTTTGCTGCAACTTGTTTTTAAGCTTTGTTTTTTTTCTTTTTGTTTTGCTTTGTTTTTGTTTTGTTTTGTTTGGTTGTGTTTTGTTTTGTTTTTTGTACTTTATTTTACTTTATTTTGTTATACAATATTTTTGTATCTTTACTTTTCCTGTTGTTTGATTGTTCTTTTATTAAATGCATGTTAGTGTATCTGTGTATATTTGTCTATCAGTCTGTGTTTTGTGAGTGTGTGTGTGTGTGTGTGTTTGTGTGTTTACCATAAAATGTTTGAAAATAGAGAAGCGGTTAGAATAAAAAAAAATAAAATAAATTATAAAAAAACTATAAGAAAACAATGAATGAATGAATGAATGACAAAGGAAAGGAACGGAATCGAAAGAAATGATAGAAAAAATATTATCTATTTCATTATATTTTATTCGATTTCAATTTTATTTAATTTGATTTGATTTATAATAATAGTAAATTTTATTTAATGAATTCACATTGATTTATTGTACTTAAAAGAGAAATTTATTTCAGCAGAATATTTTTTTTTGAATAATGAAATTATTTTGAATGATTTTTTATAGTCAAATGTTATAAATAGAAAAGAAGGCATTGAGTTCCTAAGAAATCTATGTGATTCGAAGCTCAAGAGCAGCTCTTGAAACTACAAATAATATATATATATATAATTTTTCTGATATTAAGGAATCAGCATACAAACAAAATGGATTGCAATTATAACTTCGAAATGGTGAACACGTTTACCTACTTAGATTTTAAATTCTATAAGCTGTGATGCTGATGAGATTTTATAATTTTTTTTTTTTTTTTTTGTTACATTTTACTACGCCTATCAAATACGAAATCACCCTTAAGACTAAAAATCATATGTTAACTGCAGAAAAAAAATAAAAATTTAAGCACTCAAATAATTAAAATTTTGGCATCGTTGTGACATCTGCGCCCACGATGGAGATCAGCTGGGTTAAGACGTCTACGTTATGGTTATGGTTTAGCAGTTCAGCAGCAAATGGATTTTTGTGAGAAATCAACAGATCGTTGTATCTACTAGTACAATCGATGAAAGAATTCAAACTGCTATAATAATACGCATCACTTATAAGGCTTTTCAAATCAAAACTTCTTAACAGATCATGCAAGACGACAGAACCGTCGTCAGACCAGCGAACCGGAAACATAGACACTGAGTGGAAAAGACCAAGCAAAATTGCAAATTTTTTAAAGAAAATCTAAGAAAAATTTTTGAAGTAGCTAAACGATGAATGGCGTATAAGTTAGAATTATGAAAAGGCCAAAATGTTATACGTTTCATTATATTGCAAAGAGATAAGATGGCTAGGCCACGTAATACCAATAAACACTTTAAGATCTCAAAAAAAAATTGCGGATGTCAAGGGATTTATGAACAAAGTAATAGATAGGCGAAATAGAAAATGATATAAAAGAGCTAAAGTTTAAATGGAGAGTATCAAAGTGTGAATCGGGTTATGTGGAGTGTAACAGGTCAATAATTAATTGATCTGAATTGCATCTTTTACTACAAATAAACAGAACATCAAAATAGTCAACACATAGTGATTTCTCTGCACAATAATGATCCATCACATATAGCAAACCTGGTCAAAATTACATTAAAAGACCTTAACTACTTAGAAAGTGTTCTCTATATTTGGTCTATTCACAAAAATTTACTTCTTCCCATTATCTATTATTAATAAGTCTTTAACGAAAAATGTTAAACTTTGCGACATTTTGCAAGCTTCTTAGATATCAAAGGAGGTGCAAGAATTTCTCTTGGTAAGGCAAAGAGAAAGGAAATTACTTTAAATAAGCATCTTTTCATTTCTTTTAATTTGATTACATATTATCTGAATAAAAAAATAAAAATTAATGAATTTATTGTTAGAATTATAATACCACGCTGTACAGAAATCTTAAGATCTCAACTGTTGTGGAGCTGATCAATAAATACAACAATCGACATAATTCACAGCTTTTGAATCATCCTAACCCGCACTTGCTGCTCTTCTAAGTTTTAAGATTAAAAAGGCTTCACCCGCACGATCTCCCTAGAAGTATGTTACTGACTTCTCTTATTATTTAAATATTTTTTTTTTTTTGTGCTCATCACTATTCTATGAATCAGTAAAATAAAATTCACAAAAAAAAAAAAAAAATTAAAAATATTGACAAAAAAATTGAATTAATCTAAATCACAGTAGCCTTTGATTTTTATTTTATTCACAATTTTTATTTTGAAAATATTTCATTTACTATCTGAGCTTTACATCTGTCTAAGGAAAAAACGAAAATTCTCTGCGCTTATTAAAATTTCAAACTTTTTTTTTGTCTGAAGAAACAAATTTTGTGTGTAACGGTTATTCTCTCTAAATCTTTTTGTTTTTTGCATTAACTAAAATGTCGGAAAAGTTGCATCAGTGTACGAAATGCAAGACAAAATATTTCGAAATTGATCTCTCTGATTATGATTCCGATCAAATAACGGAAGCGGAATCTTCAGCTGAATCTTCAGCTGAATCTTCAGCTTCAGCATTAACCATTGGACCGCCGTCACTAGATTCAAAAAAAAGTAGCAATAAACGTGCCACAGAATTGACAAAAGCCGTAATAGGCTTTGCCAATGATATATGTAAGGATGTTATAAAGGCAGAAAAAAAGGGAATAGAACCAAAAATATCAGAATCGAAGGCTTTAGCTGTAATAAATTATCTCGATGCGGAAGAAAGCAATTACAAGACATGTCAGTGCCAAAATGCAAGGAAACATAAATAAATGTTCCCGTAAGTTCTTTAAATAAATTATTGCATTAATATAATTCCACAAAGTTTCATTTTAAATGTATTCATTGCATTTGAAATATTTATTTTATTATAAATTAGGTTTTTCCATCAGCTTACTTATCATGAACTATGGATAATGGTATATGATTAAGTAACTGACTAATACCCCATTGCGAGATAAATCGACACACAATGTATCTGCCATGTCATGCTAACTGAATGCCTTTTCAAGTATCAATACTGCAACAACTAGGATTCGAAATTTTGGTATGTAAAGTTCATTAATTTCCACTTCCATTCTATTCAAAACTATAGAATATTTAAACTTATTAGAAACTAAAGTACTTTTCAAGTCAACTAAGAATATTAAGTTCATTGAACTCTTTCTATTTAATTTATTTTACTGTACTTTATTTTACTTATTAAAAAATAATTCCTTCTAGGCTTTTCCTTATAACCAGACTGTGACTGAATGATAACCAGATATGACAAATTTTAAGTGAACTATTGGAATAATTTGAAACCAATCAGTGACTACATGATTTTCTACCGGATGTGACCTCAATTATTTAACTCAATGGAAACCTTCTCTCCTTGACCAGATGATCCTCTTTTGTTTGTTTAATAATCAAAAATTGTTTGTAATTTTCCAAATCAGAAGTATCAAATTCATTTGTATGTAATATTGTCTACTCCGCTACAGATTAAACTAAACAGATAACAGATAAATAAAAAAAATAAAACAAATTCGAAAAGATCAACAAATCATTTAATCCTTGCAGCTCATTGATTCCCTAAAATATAAGACTGGCACATAATTGTCATGATTTCCTAGTGGATGCGATCGCAAATAATTAACTCAATGGAATCCTTCTCCTTCCAACTTGAAAATAACTGATATCAATTTCCATGATATTAAATCTTGTTTTTGTCCTGAATGGAATTTATAATTGAAGTGTGTTAGAAATTTATTTATGTTGCTTTTTTCAATTGAAACAAATTGCTACAGTTGATATTTATGTTACTGTAAGTTAGAGACTCGTAAGTATATATTAAATTGTCTGGAACTTCTGTAGTTGCACTATGAAATGATCCATTATTTGTTTTAACATCAACAATAGTTTTTTAAGTCAATTTGAATAATACGTTTGTAGTATATCAAATAATTTCATTTTGATAAACAGCAGCAGCGGAGCCAAGGCTTTGTAATCATCGAAAACAATATTATGACAATATTGATAGCGAAATGTGGCACTAGAACGAACTTAGTGCAGTCATTCAGATTAATCTCAGCTCATCCAAAGCTACAGAAAATGTATTGAGTTAACCGCTAATAACTGGCGAATCTTAATCCTAGCTGAATTATGTCACCTTTGACCTATTCTTTTTTTTTTTTTAATAAAATTTTTTAATATTTTTTCCAACTTTAGTTCAATTTAAAATCAATTGCCTGAAGTGTTTAATAGCCTGGCAGATATTGAGTAGCTGTTTGTTATTTGCTTTATTTAAATGTTGAAATTTCTATTTATAACTTTTAATTTTGTAGCTTGAAGGTGATCTCACGTGTGAAAGTCATTTGAAGTAAAGCAGATATTTTATTATTTTATTTGACATTTTTTTTTTTTATATTTTATTGTTAAATATCATCATGATTTTATAAATCATTTCTTGTAAATTCTATTATTGTATTTTCAATCACCAGGAAGCAAATGTAACTTTAATTTTTGAAACTGAAAAATTTCTGTCACATTGCTTTTTCCAAAAACACGAATAATTATAAATTAAGTTGCATATTAACCTATGTACGTATGAGTATGAGTAATGCCATATGTATTTTGGAAATTTTGAATCTATTTTTCATTTTTAAATTTTTTTTTTAGTAGTCAGAGGGAGTCTTCGTTTGAAATAGTGAACAATGATTATGATGCCACAGGAAATATTGGTTTATATAATAGAAAGATTTTATTTTATTAATATTTTATTCCTTTAATTTAATTTTAATTTTTATTTTTCTTATTTTTGTAATTATATTTTATTATTGTTTTATATTGGTTGTCTTTTTAATAGAAATTATATTTTTATTATTTTATTTCATTTCATTGTTTTTGAATATTTTGCCTTCCTTTGAATTTCTTTTTTTAATATTGGTTTTATAATATTTATTTATTAGTTTTATTTTTTTATTATTATGTATATTTTATTATTCTTATATATGTATTTATTTATTTTTTTTTTATTTATGTTTTTTGAATATCTTTTGTTATTTTTATAATTTTTTATTATTTTATTTAAAAACTTCTTTAGTTTTTTTGTTTTCTTCATCCTTCTAAAAAATGCAGTGACGCTTGCACAAAAGAGCGCGAAAATGCATCAACAAAGCAACAACAATTTTCGTCACAATGGCAGCAACAACAATAACAATTACTATAACAACTTTGAACAACTACAACGACAACAATAGTGAACAACAACAATAACAACAATAACAATAACTGTGAACAACAATAGTGTTGTTGCAAAAAGTAGCTGAGCAGCATGAGCGAGCGCATCATCATCATCATCGTCAAAACAGTGGAAGCAAATGGCAAAGCTAAAGGCAAAGCCAACGCCAACGCCAACGCCAAAGCCAAAGCAATGTGATGTAAAGTAAGCAATGCAAAGGCAAAGGCAAAGGCAATCGGCTAAAAACGAAAAAAATATTGCAATACAACAAAAAATGCCGACAACAGCAACAACAACAACAACAATAGCAATAACAACAGGAACAACAATATGAAAGTACAAGGCATAACGCTACAGTACTGTGATGTAAGTTTGTGAGTGTGAGTGTGAGTATGAGTATGGGAGTATGGGTGAGTATGGATGAGTATGGATGAGTATGGGGAGTATGGGTGAGTTTAGAACGACGAACGAACATTGACGACGAATGCAACTAGCGTAACTGAAGAGGAGTAGTAAGCAGGAATAGCAGCAGCAGAACGAATGAATGCATAAAACGAACGAACCAAACAACGAATGAACGAATAAACAAACAAAAACAAAAACAACAACAACAATATCAAGTATTGCACTAGTATGGAACAAACGACTGAACGATGGAAAGCGATGGTTAGGGAAGAGAATGAGAATGAGAATGAGAAGCAAGAAGAACGAACAACAATAACGAAAACTAATAGCACAACCGAAACAACTTGAAACATTGTTGGAGTGCACTTTTTTATGCACCTTTCACAAAGTACAAAAGGGCATATTAGCTTTGGCTAAAACTTTATTATAAGCAATCTAATGCATATGTGATTCCATCTCTTCCTCTCTCCCCACCTTTCACCACATTCTCTTCCTATATTTCCTCTTCATTCATTCTTTAATGCTCTTTGTTTATTTGTTTGTTTGTAACCATTCTATACACATATGCCGCTTGCCTTTGTTGTGTATCTATGAGTTTCTGTGTGTGAGTGTGTTTGTGTTTGTATGGTTGGCTGACGAAGCTAATAAAGCCCACACGCGCGGACCCTGGTCCTTGTTGTTTGGCGCACGCTTTAAGTGTAGTTTCATTGTGGTTACACCATTTGCCACCATTAAACTTTTAAGCTGCAATAGAGCAAAAGAGCTCTCGAGCTTCATTTGAACTCATAGTACTACAACTACTACTACTACTATATACTATACCATATACTAGTTAAAATAGAAATAGAAATAGACATAAAATAGATATCATTGTGGTTTAAGGTTTTTAAAGATAAAACTTCACTTGAGTTGAATTTTATTACTCGAAACAAGGGAGAATATATATCGTATGATAAAGACCAAAGGGAAAATTATAACAAAAAAGGACAAAATCATCATCATCATCATCTTGATTATATGTCAGTCAGTCAGCTAGTCATTCATTATAGTATGATGAGATATTGAAATTAGGTTAATGGAAAGAAGTTCTACAAAGAAGATATAAAGTAAAAACTTTCTTAGCCAAAGAGATCTTTGTTTTACTATTAAAGGCCGTATTAATTCTCATTATGGCAAAGGTAAAATCAGAGAAGTTGACTTATTTTGTATGAGAGAGAAATACATAAAAATCCTTTGAAATAATAACTTTTACTAGGTTATTGTTTATAAACTCCTTACTTTAATAAGTTTTAATAAGACTTTATGAAGCTTTAATTAAATAAGAACTCCTCGAAGTATGCTATAATAGTTTTTTTATATGAAACATTCACTTCTATCAAAGGGTTTTCATTGTGTTTAAAATGAAATAGTCATGGTATTGCTTAGAAGTGAGTGGTTTTTCGTTTACAACTTCTCTTACTTTTGAATATCCAAAAGTCTTTCTTTATTCAAAATAAAAAATGGAAATAGCATAAGATGAATTTTATTTCTATTTTTCATATCTTTTCTCTTCAAATCATTGTCAGATTAGCAAATCTAAGAAACTTTTTGAATGTTAAAAAGACTAAGAAGAATTGCCGCTTTTTTCAATTTTTTTTTAAGTATAAAAGGAATAAAGGAAAGAAGTTTAAATAAAAGAAATCGTTTGGACAAGGAATCAATACTATATGAAATCTAGCATATTCTTCTATATCTTTTAAGTTTAACATCTCCTTACTGACACTTTCTATGGACAGTAGCAGAATTTTTGTATTAATATTAATAAAGAATTCGATTTGAGATAAAAACGGAATCTTCTTCAAATTTCCTACAATTGTACTTTGTAGTATTTTCTAACTATTTCTTAAAGTACCGTAGTAATATATTTTCTAATCTTAAGATTCTCTACTTGATCAACCTTTAAGTAAACCTTAGGTTCTTGAAAGAAACCCTTCCCACAACTAATTTAAACTCTATCTGCTTTAGCTTAGCTTTTCTTCTTTTTTCAACATAATTATATTATTTATACTTTTTTCCACGAAAAAACCAAGAGAGAGTATCTTTTGGTCGAGAATGCCACATCACAGCACTTCAAGTTGTTTAACACTGAATTTTTTCTACATTTTATTCCTCTTTATAATGAAAAAAAAACAACTCTTTTTTTAAGCAGAACTAAACTAAAGCGCTTTAGTGCCAATGTTTTCATATATTTTATTTTATTTATTTTTTTTTTTTTTTTTTTTGTTCAGTCAACAAAGTATTCTTTAATCTCTGCTTTTAAATACAAAACAAAAAACAAAACAAAAAAAAATAGGGAGAAGTGGCAAAAGTGAAAAGTCGAAAAAATTTACCAAAATGTAAAAAATATACGAGTATTCTGTAGTCATTTATCTTCAATTTTTCTCATTTTACATTTTAGTTTTAAGAAAACCATAAAGTTTTGAATTTTTAATGTTGTTGATTTGTTTAAACATATAATTCTATAATTTTATTTCAAACCCTTTGCATTTCATTATACTAAGTTAGATCTTCTTTAAACTTCCTGTTTGAGGCACAGCAAGAGATTTTGCTGTTTACTTTGAATTACTTAACCGAAACCGAAACGAAAATTGAGAAAAAGCTATATGACTGTTCAGTGTTTAATAGTTTATTAGCAAATGATTTTCAATGTACAAAATGTATAAAGTGTTGATCCAGTAGACAAAAAGAAACACATAGCGAAACAATGCAAAACGATCCATTATGTATTCAAACTGTTAAGAGTCTTGAAGAGATTATCACCAGTAAAGAGAAAAGATGCATTGGATTTGACAATGATTTCTCTTAACACTTACTTTACTTTATTTTCCTTTACTTTACTTTATTGCTCAACAGTATAAATTTTGCTATATTTGTAACTTATAGATCTTTTTCACTATCTCAATAACTGAATTATTGTATTATAATTGAAGATGATTACATAACAAAACAAAAGTTGAGAAAAAATTGCAGGAAAACCTTACTAACTGAAACTTAAAACTATAAATATTTGAGTGGGAAAAGCTCTGCAATATATTGTATATTCTTCAGCTTAACATTATTTGTTCCGCAAAAGATTTAATCATCTATCGTCCGAAAAACTAGATGCAACATGCAGTCGAGTAGTTGAAGATTACAAGAAAAGATCGTGAAACATTTTGAATAATTTGTTCTGCCCCAAATTTCTGACCCATACAACATTATAGCTGTAAAAATCGTTTTAAATATGATTAGTTTATTTTGAGATCCAGACGCAACCTAACACATTGGCGTATCCCCTGCGCCGAAGCTCAGCTATATAAGGCAGAGGTTAAAAGGAGTCTATCTTCATGAGCTCCCACTAAAGAGAATTTTATTATTTTTTATTTTTAGCTCATAAGGATAATATGATTCATTATTATTTATAATCAAAATGTGTCATGTAGTTTAATTGCGTTAAACATTTTAAAGAAAGATATTGATGAATGTTTGACATATTTGCAGAATTTTATTAATTTTCATTTTCATTTTATATAGGCGACTATTGGTCAGTGATCCATCATTGATTGAAGAGAATCCAAATACCTCGAGAAGACTGCATCGATTGAAGTTTTGGAGTTGTTTGTTGGAATGTTTCGAGTTGTATTCATTTTTAAATTAAATTTTCCACTTCAAAATTTAATGAATCGTTCGGCAAAAATTTAAACAAAGTTGATGTTAATTTTTAAGAAATAATTGGGTGTTTGTATTAGAGTAGCTGGTGGTGATATGGTGGGAAGCAAAATGTTTTCATATGTATAGTACATACTATTAATAAAATTCTCTGGAAACAGCGAACTTCTTCTATAACGAATTTTCATATAAAATGACCCCCGTACAACGAATTTTTAAATTTTCCTTTCTTGTATTGCCAATTATTTGTTGTTGTTACAAAGTGTAAAAAAAAACCAATATTTCACCATGTCACCAGCCTATAACCGATCCGATTACTTACTTGGTGATCGGAAGACAGGCACTTATCCGAATATATTTAAACGGATTATGGATGGTTTTACCAATGTGCTATTTGAAGATAAGCTTCTTGTGAAGTAAGTATTGAATGGTATTCTTCCACTAGATGCTAAATTTATTTAGTTTTTGCTCAGAATTGGTTAGAAAACTTTTCAATCGCTTCTTCGTGAAGTAAATTGATCTTGTTTTATCAGAGTTTAGCTTTATTTTCTAGGTTGCTCAAATCTTTTTTTTTTTTGAAACACAAATATCCAAGAATTTACAATACACTTCATAATTCACTTAACAATTCACTTCACAACTCTCGTCATCCAATTGTTTATAAGTACAAACCTTCTTGTTTACAAGACTACAATGATGAGATTTAGATAAGCTTCTTTCCATCTATAAAAATGAATTGAACTTATGAATGAGGAGAACATCATACCTCCTTGTTGGATTGCCACTTTGTCATGTTAAAATCGGTCAGTAAGTGTAAAGAGCCTGAGAGCGTTGCCAGTGATAGTGAGGTCAAAGGCAAACACTGAAGCTAAGAGCAATCCAAATGGGGCAACTTTTCATCAGTCTGTCCTCTCCTATTCTATCCTTTATCCTACTATATCCGTTATTCAACTGTGTGTAGGTTGAAAAATGAGTTGAAAGATGATGCTCAGATAAAAATCTGTTTTAACTAATATAAAAAATCTATTTTACAATTGTTTTTGAAAATAATTTTTTTAAGAACTTAACCAATTTTGAAAAAAAATTGATTTCTAAAGCAACTTATCAGATTTTATTATTGAAATATGTAGTTTGTTTTGCTATTAGTTGCTTACAATTATTGTAATCCTTTTTCTAAGAAATCGATTATGCTTAAGACTCTTTACTAAGTAAAAGTAAATTCTTCATTTATACTTATGTAAAGTTAACTAAACTCATTATATGAATCTCTTATTTATTACCAATTTTATTGACAACACTAACAAAATTCTATACGAAAGAAATTGAAAATAAAAGAAAAATTATATGAAATTCCCTTAAAACACCCACAACGAATAAAAATAAGTCAAAAATAAGAAGAACACATTAAGCTACTACATACTAGTGAAGGAAAGAAACATATCGTATACGATAGTATTAGATATGGGAATGAAATCTATTTGCATAAAAACTATCTCAATTTCATATTTGTATTTCGTTCATCTTACTAAACTATAAACTTTATTACAGACAACCCAAAATTATGGAGCACATACACACACACACACACACACACACACACACACACACACACACATACTATAGTATACACATTCATTCATTCACTCACGCATTTAGGACACATACGACTATATAGACAGATAGACACAAACATGCAGATGGAAGATACTACAACACTATACTCGTAGTGTAAATCCCATTGAAACTGTTCTGTTCTGTTTTGCTGTTCCTTCCATTTGCTAGAAAACTCTGTGCAAATGTGTAAAAATATGATATGACATAAATATACTAAAAACACATACATACATAAATACAGATACAGATACAGAAGGCAGATACACACTCTCTCTCACACACACACACACACCCACACCCACATAGACAGTAACAGATACGCAGATACATATAAATAATACTTATAATCATTAGTCATCGAAGATATCCGGTGAAAAAGATACAACGAATAACAAAAAATTACAAAATAAAAAAAAATTTACAACAATAACAACAACAACAACAACAACAATAATAATAGCAGCAACAACAACAGCAACAACAAGAAAACAATTTCTACACTTTAACATGGCGTCGATTGTTGTCGTTCATGTTGCTGTTGTTGTTGCTGTTCTTGTTATTATCCTTGTATCTGTTGTTGTTGTTGTTGTATGGCACGGTGATGACAACAAGGAAAACTCTATTTGCGATTACTCTTTATATTGTGATTTTTGTTGTTGTTGGATGATTGTTGTGGGTTCCTTGCACAACAACAAATTACAAAATCAGGATAAATTTTCATAGAAGTGCAAATGTGTATATTGAGGCTTTTGAGTTTGAGCTCGAGCTTCACTTGTCCTAGTCTCGTTTTAGAGTCTCTTGTCTATTTGACTAATACTAACCTGTGATCATCTTTAAATAACCTTAACACCAAAATCACTCTATCCTAAACCAGTGGCGGAGTAAGTTCTTCGGTAGCCCAGGATGGTATATTTCAGTTGATTCCGAAATGTATGACTAAGACTTTGAAGTGAGGAATTCAATGATGAGAGTTCCTTGACTACTTAACAAATATTGAGTATCATCTTCATAAGACTTTAATAAATTTTGTTAAGCATTGATGCACCTTCGGAATTCAATAATTTCTGCCACTCTGAGCGATCTATTTTTGGATTTGAATAAACATATATGTAATGCCCTTGTTTGATGTTTAATTGATCAGTGCTATCGATATTTGTAGGCCCTTTCCATTCCATTAGCCCTCACCTTAATTCGATGTGTTCTAAACCAACTCACTCCATGACATACTCATTCAATATACAAATACCGCTTTCAGACTTTAACTTCTTATTTTAGTTTCTTTTCAATTTTTTTTTCGTTTTTTCTTATTTTTTGTTGTTGGTCTTCTTTGGTTTGAATCAACCAAGCAACCAACGAACCAAGTTTCAACTTAGCTTCACAAGTTTTCTAGCAATTCTAAATCACCATCTTCACACTAACCCCCTCTTCAAACCGCTTCACTTCTAGTACCTATAGTCTAACCGAACTGAACCATCATTTGTTTCTTTACAGTCCCCCCCCCCCCCTGCTCCTTTCAGTCTTTTTGCTTGCTGCTTACTTGGTACTTCCGCTTCCGAATCCGTTTTGTGTGCTGTCGCCGCAAAACTTAACGAACTCGCACGTTGTTCGCACTCACGCATACAACACACATACACTCACTCACTCACTCACTTACTGACTCAGTCAGTGGAGTACAAGAAGTGAAAGAAGATGGGAACGAACGAAATGTTACGCTTGAGTAAAATATAATGGCGAAGGCAACGCGACGTTATGATGGTTAATAGCAAGGCACAAGCACAAGCAGCAGCATACGAGTTTCATACGATAGCGCACACGAAACTAGACACGAAAGAAATATTCGAACGAACAAATTGAATGCATTTCAAATAATAGTGCGAACATGCGACCGACTAAATGCGCTTATAAACCTCTTTGCCAGACAACAACACGAGAGCAAGAAGTCTTGCATACAACTAAAACGCACACACTCTCTCTATCAGTTATCAAGCTAAGGTGCTCTCAGTGATGACTCCACTCTCTTGTTGGCTGCCTGTCTGCCTGCCTGCTCGAATCTTCCATTCGTTTGTTGGCGCTTTACTCTTCGTGCCTACCATCATCGGCTTTCATGCTATTGTTCGTGCCAATGCACGTTGCCATGCTTATTTCTCGTCTGTGAGTCATGTGAATGTGTGTGTGTGTTGATTTCAGTTTTGGTCCAAGTGATTTTCAGTCAGCATCCTTAACGCGTTTTGGCTTTAGTTTAGTATTGAAGCGTTCGTCATTGCAGTCGGATGCTTTGAGCGGACTTTATTCCTCTGCACATATTAGATACGCGTGCTAGTACATATCTTTACGTAAATAAGTAACGTAATGTTGAAAGACGAATTTGTCGGTTTTTATTTTACGTACTCGAAAACAACAAACTCGTAAGCATCATCAGAGTCATTTGTAGAACTCGTTATCGCGCGCGCATTCGTCGGTTTGTTGCTGTCAATATTGTAAAAGCGCTTTTCTTCTTGTTGTTATTGTAATTCATATACACACATTACATTGTTGTTGTTGTTGACCCGGCAATATCATCAGGAGCGGGAACAGAAGGAGCAGCAGTTAAGTGTTAGTAAAACGACAG
Organism: Amiota mariae; assembly: GCA_035041805.1. Taxonomy (NCBI): domain Eukaryota; kingdom Metazoa; phylum Arthropoda; class Insecta; order Diptera; family Drosophilidae; genus Amiota; species Amiota mariae. The sequence continues at coordinate 115,126 of JAWNKV010000526.1, read as the reverse complement.
AACGCGCGCCTTTTCATTGTCATCAACCAACTACGACGACAACAACAATAACAACAACAACAACGAGAGAGAGGGCAATATTTGCTTGCTATTTTTATCCTTGCTCCTCGTGTTGTTGTTGTTATTATTATTATTGTAAATGGTATGGCATTTTTTTGTTGCCTTTGCCATTGTCGACATTTTTCTTGTTGTTGTGTTTCTGTTGTTGGTATTGCGAATACTTGACATTTTCGCCGCCAAATCGTGTGACTTCTTCATCTGTGGCAACGGCTCTTTTCCTTTTTGCCACTTGCCTTTTGCCACTTTTATAAACACACTCACACACACAGAAAGACAGACAGACATAAGGAGCGACAGACAGATTGTTGCCAGACTGCCATTGACTGCTGCTGCTGCTGGTGCTGATGCTGCTGATGGCCGTGATGTTGTGACATTGTGTTGCTATTCAGTCATCGCAACAAACTCCCACCAAAACCAAAAGTAACAACAACAACAACAACAACAATGCAAATACATTTCAATCCAATCCAATTCAATCCAATCCATTTGCCTGTGCTGATCCTTCTTCCTTCTACTTCAACAGCCACTGTCATAGCTCCTTCTATTGCTGCCGCTACTGCTGCTCCTTCTGCGGCTGCTATTGGGTTTGATTCCTTGCGACAACATCCTGCTTGAGTATTTTTCGCTTTATTTTTTTCACATCTTCATCTCGTTGATTTCGTCTTTTTTTTTTTGGTTTTTTTTTTTTCATTTTTTTTCTTTCGCGCAAATATTTTCCAATTCAATTTCTATTGTATCTCAGTGTGGATGGGCACATTTATGTCTCAGTGTGTGTGTGTGTGTGTGTGTGTGTGTGTGTGTCTCTGTCTGTCTATATATTTGAATGCGTTTCTGATTTTGTGTTGAAGTCGTCATCATCTTCATCATCATCGTGCGACGCGCTTAAATTGAATCTTCTTCAACATTTGACAATAAAAAAGCGTTTATTCGCATTGAGTGCGTTGAGCGTGTATAAAAATTAAAATTAAATGCAAATTAAATAAATAAAAAATCACAAAAAAAAAAAAAAAATAATCACACAAAAAACACAATAAAAGAAAAATAACAAAAATAAAGCAAAGAAAGAACTCAAATTGAATCATTGAGAGACACTAAACATAGCTTCAACTTAGGGTGAACTGAGACTGGTAGCCTATACTCGTGTAAAGTACAATAGTAAATCGACTATAGACGACGAATAAGTTGCGTTTAACGATAGAAATAATCGCGTGTCTTCATAGTGAATCTTCCTTGTTGTTGTCACCATCAACATCAACAACAAAATTATCATCATCATCAGCAGCAGCAGCAACAACAACAACATCATCAGCAGCAGCATCACTCACCATCATTGTTGTCAACTATAGTTCACCAACGATTGCTGTTCACTGGATTTGCATAACCCAATGCAAGGACAACTCAAAACAGGTAAAAGCTTTTGCCAAGTCGATTTCCGTTTTTGTCATATCATTTCTTAAACTCCTAAAACTCATACTATTCTGTTCCTTCGTTTGGTTATTTTGCATCCTTATTTATTCTTAACTATGAACCATAGTCATCATCATCTTCTTCCACCACTACTCACCTATTAGAGCTTCTTCTATTTTTATTCTGTTGTTGTTCTGTTGCTCCTTTTTTATTTCCAGTTTCATAGCCATGAAGCTTACTTATTCCATTTTGTTAGCCGGATTTTTAGTTATGACTTTCGCATAATGTCAGCTTTAGCATTTTCCTTTGGCATTGGCTTTGGCTTTTTTACCTTTAGCTTCGTTTAGCCTAAGTTCGGCTCAGTTTGGCTTTTGTTGGTTTTGACTTAGTTTACTTTGGTTTAGTTTAGTTTAGTTCGGTTCACTTTGGTTTGCTTTTTCGTTTGGCATACTTTAGCTTCAACTAGCAAGCTTCAGTTCACTATAGTTTGCTTCGGTTTGCTTTCCTTTGCCTTGCCTTGCTTTGATATAGTTTATTTTACATTTTCTTGTTGTTATTATTTTGTATCTTTTGCTTTTATTGTGTTGCTGCTGCTGCTGCTGCTGTTGCTTTCCAATCTTATAGTCTCAATAAGATTTATGTTGCATGCCGTCATAAGATGTTTGTTGCGTTCGTTATATGAGACCACAACGACAAGACAATATATATGATTTTATACTGTACCATGGTACAAGCCACAATATTACACAGAATAGTAAATGATCACAAATCTTTTTACTTATTACATAAATGGATCCTATGTCTAAGGGCATAGGAAGAATGGGATAGGAATACCTTAGGTGGTATAGTCATTTTGTTTAAGCTACTTTCTTTTATGGAATGATATAGATATGAGATTAAGTAGATTACTCGGCCTGATGTTATCCTGCCTCTCCTTTCCAAAAAAAAAAAGTAATGAATACTGATTGGCTGATCAGAGAGATGTTGGTCAAAGACGACTTAATTGTTTTTAAAATATAATTTCTATAAGCTTTTGTATCTCACACACCTCACTCTATTAGTTTTTTTGTTGTTTATTTTTTTTTTCATTTTCCTTGAGTTTTTTCGAATTCTAAACCTTCCTCAAAAATCACTCGGTCCATTGGTGAAAATCGCATGAAAATCTGAAAATCCGTTTGGTAGTTTTTGAGTTCATTGCGTTCAGACAAACAGACGCAGGACTTTGTTCCATAATATGTATAGATAACTATTACTTTTATAGACATACATTTTGTATATATTCCCTATTGTCTCTTTGAGGTTTCTCCAGTTTACAAAATGACTGAATCTACTAGTCTATAGGAGTAAGAGTTGCTTATTTTTTCCATCAATTTCTTCATCAGCATCTTGAAGATCTATTTATATTTTGTCAAAACTCTAGTCTTCAAAACTAGAAGATGATTTTGCATTATTTCTGGAATTATATCTATATCAATCTGTCAGTTTAGCACTGGGATAATGTCCTTTAAAAGATTAGATTTACATGTCAGTATATTAACCAATCCTCATACAATCCTTCGATTTACCTTTCAATCAATATCTTGAAATGTTTATACAAAAATATTCGTGATCTGCTTTTAACACTAATGCCCAGTACCTCAGATTTGCTTTCAAGTTTATTCCATTTCTGGATTTCTCTACTCTCATCCGATATCAAACAAAGTTCTTTCATTTGTTCTACCACAGAATCCTCGACAATACTATACTCCTTGGCTAAGATCCTGAATTTCTCTTGTTATCAGCAACTCTACTTCTTTTTGCTGTTGCATCTCACCTTCATCTTCTTACTTTGTCCATTACTCTTCTTCTCAATTCTTCCTTCCTGTATTTCACACTATTCTGTCTTCCTATGCTTACCTCATGCACTCTATTCTTCTTTATTCACCTGCACCACTATTACTTTTTACTCCAATTTTACTATTCATTCCACATTTTTCTCTTCTCACATCTCCCTCTTAACTCTATACCTTTACACTAAAGACATTTCCGGTTATGGTGACGCGGTCTACTCTATTTTGTTCCTCACTATTCACTTCACTCCACCAATATTACTTTATCCCTCCTCTACTCTACTCTCCATCCAGCATAATCTCTTCTATTTGCATCGCATACTTTGCTTTGGATTTGGAAACGGATTTAGTTATGGTTTCTTTCTTATGCCTTCCGTTTGCTTGTCTGGCTGCCTGCCTGCCTTTCTTTCTTTCTTTCTTTCTTTCTTTCTTCTACATGAAGAAGCATTGCGCTTTTTACCAAAAGGACTCACTCACTTTCATATGCTTATCTGACACTCACTCCTACATACAAATATACACACTAACAAATATATAGTAAAACTGAAATGTTGGCTTTCCTTGCATTTGGAGAAATATGAAGGGAAAGTAGAAACATACTTACTACTACACCTTGAAGACAGGATTTCGCATAAAACGGAAATGGCATTATCCTTTGCACATATTGTTGTGCGGATTTTAGTTTTTATTACAACAAAAAAACATAAATATACAAACTTACACCGCTACATACAAAAATACTCATTCAGTCAGTCAGTCAGTTCCTCACTCATTCATTCACTGACTCATTGTTAGGTTGCTTGGTGGTTAGTTCCTTCTTTCTTTCATTCGTTATATGTCACTATGTGTTTGATTGTCTTTCTGTATGTTTGACTGTCTCTGGGTTTGTGACTGTCTCTCTGTCTGTCTCTCTGTCTGTGTGTATGTCGGTCTGATTGTCCTTCCAACATTTGCCTGCCTGTCTGTCTGTTTTTTGTCTGTTTTTACTCAACACGTACTACCAAGGCCATAACCATATCCAGCCACATCCTTTTACTTACCTTAACTTTAATTTATGTGCGTTCTTTTGCAAAATCCCTTAAAAATTTCCACACACTCCAAACACAAACTTACCAAAATATATGCCAACATGCGCTAATAGTTTTGGTTACTCGTTTGCGTATGTCTACCTACTACTTACTACATTCTCTCATCCTTACCTTCTATTCTCTTGTCTCTGTCCCTGATTCTCTAAGTCTCTTCTAGTTTTTCTTTTAAATCTGAAATATATGATGGCGGTGGTGGCGGCATATCGCTTACCATTTACCGAGGCCGCAACCAAAGCAAAATGCTATTGTTTGGAAAGACAAGATTTATGTTGCCATTGGCCAAAACACCTTTCAGTCTTGGACTTTAGTGCTGCGGGTGCTTGGGATATGTTGAATGTGATAGGGATAATGCTACTGCTACTGTTACTGCTACTGCTGATGATGATGATGATGATGATGATGCTGATGATAGTGATAGGGTCAGTAGTCTGGCTTGCTCGCGACTCCCATCTTAACTCATATCATTTGAATCGATTCGACTTGGCTTGGCTTGGCTCGTTTACTCAGCCACTTATTCAGTCATTCAGGCAACATTCATTCAACCATACACTCGTCGTTCGGTTTGGTGGCTGTTGGCTCTTCATGTCCATGTCCATGTTCACGTTTACATTTCAAGTCCAAGTCAAGTCAGTTTTCGAAACCTAAACAAACACTTCACTTCTATCACTTCAGAAGAAGATAGATAGAAAGAAAAAAAGAAAGAAAGAAATAAAGGTGTTTGTTTGTATGTATGTAGAATTGTCTTGTGTTGTATTGTATTGTATTGTAGTAAGTATGTTTTATATGGGCTCAGATTGAAGTTAACTCTCTGCGCTTGACTTAGCTTTGCTTTGTTCATCTTCTCGTATTGTTTTCGGTTTTGCATTTTGGTTATCCTTGAGGTTAGATTTCGGTTGACGTTAAGAAAAGGCATACTATACATTCTACTCCTCCATTCAAACAACTAAGCAAGCAACCAACCAACCATCCAAGCAACCAACAATTCATTCATCCAACTAACCATTCATTCATCTATATATTCAACCATTCATCCATCCATCCGTCTATCCATCCATGAGTCCAGCATCTATTGTCTGGTTTTACTTTAGTACTTTTGGTTAGTTTTTGTCTTTTTGTCTATTTTTGCCTAATCACAACACGTACATTTGCATATTGGTTTCGTAAACTTGAAATCCTTTAAGGCGTAACCCTTTTTGCTCCTTATCTTTTGTTGTTTTGGGCGGCTCATCACTTTATCCATCTCCATCTCCACTTCCACCACCACTCCAAATCTCATATCTTCATTGCCTTTTTTTTTCTTTTCTTTTTCTTTTCTTTTGCATTTCCTTACCTTTCTCTTCTCTTACACTTTGTAGTCACCGTATGAAGTAGTTCAAGTTCAACTTAGTTTGGTTCAGTATGATGGACTTTTGAGCATTAGGGGGCCCAACTTGGTATTGTTTTGTAAATCTCACTTTCATTTCTATCTCTTATTTTATATGGTCTTCACCTAGTTTTATGATAGGAAGAAAATTTGAAATTGATGATGAACTGTGATTGTTTATTTCTATTCTATTCTAGTCCATTCCATTCCATTCTCTTTTGTGTGTGTATGGTGCGGGTCTTTGTTGTAGTAGACTATCAAAATTTTGCCAAAGCAAAACCCAAGCGTTAATTGCTTTACGTCTAATTATTGTTCAAGCGTTAAAGTTTTTGACTTATCCTCTGACACTCAACCAAACCAAAGCAAACCAAACCATAGATTATCAAAATGACAGACAAGCGACCTCAATCCTTATCCCAAAGTTTAGTTAAAAATATTATTAAGAAACACTTAAGAAGTAATCGTAAACTCATTTTCTTGGCTTCTATGTATGTGAGTGTGTCTTGTCAACTCAAACTTATTTAGTTTTTACTAGGGTCATCATTATTATGTTCATAGCTTAGTAAGCTTTTCTTATTGTTCATTCATATTCATGTTCAAGTTGTTGCTATTGGTCTATTATTTTAGGATGTCTACATCTACGGAAATTGGGTAAGTATGATTATGTTTCTAGTAAAATATTTATAAAACAAAGTTAAGAAAATTAAGAAGAAATTTTCAAAAGTCATAAACTAACCTTAAGTTTAAATTATTTAAAAAAAAAAGAAATGCTTTACCATATTTTATACTACTTAATATTCACTGCATATTTTCAGGATTAACCCCAATTGAAACTTAAAATTGATAATTGATTTTCACCTCCTTTAAGTTTCAAGATTTTATAAATTTTCTATGCTCGAACAAACATATTTTATGTATAGCAAAGTCTTATTAGATCAACATAGTTTCCTTGTAAAAATTGTTATTTAATTGAAGTCAATTGAGTCTCCTTGAAGAAGACATGAAAAAGATTAGTTGTATAAGAAGAATAGTTCATCCACTTGAGTTTGCTAGTCATTTTTTGAGCTATCAATTTGAAATTTGATACAGAAAAATCTTATTATATTGTAGTATTTGTATTAATTTTTTATTTGTTTAAATAATAAACATAATTCACTTCACATATGCCATCATACTTTTTTTTTTTATATAAATTAGTATTTTAAGTTGTTCGTATGTTAGTCGCTGCCATATTATTCATCTTATTGCATTAAAAGTTTGTGAATGCGGCTTGAACATAGGATAGTTTTGGTTCCGATATATGTCTCCGTTCCCGAAATCTGGGATATTCAAACCCCTAAAAGTATACAAAAAATAAATAAAATATCACTTTAATTTTCTGATACTCAGACTGTGTTCTTTGTTGATACTCAAAGTATAACGGAGAGAATACAGTGATGCGCAAGAAAATAATATATGTGAATCAAATCATACATCAGAAAATCTATTGAGCAGAGACTGACACTTGCTCAACAGAAATGGAATTGTCAGAATAGCCTGCAAATAGATTCTGACGATCTGTAGACGAAATCAAAGACAAGCACTGCTGCTAACAAGCTTTCGACTTGGGCGAAAAAAATTCAGGTCACAATTCCACAACAGTCTTCTTACATGAAAAAAACAGATCTAGATGGATGGACATAGGGCAAACACACAACCAATAACGATTGATGAGAAGCACAACGCGTTTCTCGTTCTTCATATCAATAAGATCCCACAAAAGCGATTTAGCATTCTCTTTTGTCTCTGCATAACCTAAGACTCCTGAATTCACTAGCCACCAGGTAATAAGAAAAGTGAACTAGTGAATTACTATCGAAACGGGGACTATTGCACACAGATGATATGAGGGATGTGAAGTTCCCCGATTCACTAGAAGCAGGCTTGCCAACTTAGGGGTATTTTTAAAAGAATAAAAGAAACAAAAGGCAATTATATTTCAAATATTAAATAATTTATAAATAAAGAATATTACAAAACATAAATTGGTTTATTTTTAGGGGTTTTTTTCCAGTAATTGTGACTATTTATATACTATATATTTTTTCCACATTCATTCAGATTGAGCAATTAAAACTTCCCAAAAATATTTAAAAATGCCAATTAATATTTATACAAATAGACTGATTGGACATTTAATAAATAAAAATTCCCATTTACAATAAATTTCCTTCAAAATTCTAATTGTTTTCTAAGCAACTTCATCATTTGGGGTGTTAGATTTGTGAGTGAATTGATTTTAATGTTTTAAGTTTAATATTTTTTCGTCAACTCAACTCAATGATGCATAAAAATGCATTTTATTGATGCCATCAAGAAATATTTTATAATCATATTTTTATGTTAAAAATCATATTTTTCGGATAAAGATATTAAATAACTTTATTAGATTAAGTTTAATAATAATATTTTACTTGGAAAATTGCATAGTTTAATAGTTTATTAATATTTTAAAGAAATAAACCAAGCAAAATTGAAGGCAGTAAATTTATTACGAGTGTCATTAAAAATTAAAGAAAAACAATATTTTCTTTATTGATTCTTATCAAGAAATAGAAGTTGTTTGTATTTTTTTTTTGCATCAAAACTTGACATCAAATTAATTATTTAATTAAATGTTCATGGAATATTATGAAGAAAAAAAAATGAAAAAAAAACAAACAGAAATTATAAGTAAATCTTTAAGTTGTCGTTGTTGTTGTCATTGTTTGTTTGTTTTTATTGTCATTATTTTCTTATCTATGAGTATCATGAGTGGCATGATGATGTAGTTGTATGCAAGAAGAAGGCAGCATTCATGTGATTTCATTTTATCATTAAATCTTTCATTATCTTAGATGATATCGCGAACCAGCACAATATAAAATGTTTTTGACAGCCATTTAACCTATACAAATACATAAATACATACGCAGAAACACACATACGTAGATACTACATAAAGACCAACATACATAAGTAGATACTTTTGTTGTATATACACTATGCATACTCACTTACTTGCAGATGTCTGTGAGTATGTGTGTATGTGTGTATCTATGTATGTATGTAGTATGTGTATATAAATCGCGTAATTTTACTTAAAGGCAATTTCTCAAGGGAGCAATTTTTAGTGGTTTGATGAGTCACACACACACACACACACACACACACATAAATACATACATACATACACAAATACAGACCATTACAAGCGTTCAGTCAATGGTTTTTTGGTTGTTTACCTCGAATTAACCAAAAACTTAATGTCATTTCCATTTAAGTTTTAACCACAACTGACCTCTGTTGATGATTGCCTTCCCTTAATGACGCAAGCTTAATTTGTGTATCTTAATACGAAAATTTGTACATTTTCGCTACTTCTTAATTGACAAATAAAATCCCATTGTTGAAATTTAAAATCCCTTTTATAATCTCTAGATTATTATTGTAATTTTAGATGATATGACAAAATACATGCATGATGACATTTAAATATTTACTTATATATATGTCAGTATTTATGTGTGTAAATCCTTTTGAGAATAATTTTCAAAAACATTTGATTACTGAACTTATATTTAAATATGTAATTTAAAAAAAATCAGTCAAGTGTGAGTCGGACTCGCACACGGAGGGTTCCGTACCATCGTACCAGATTTTTTGCTTAAAATATAAAATTATGTTTATATTTAATAGCCTAAAAGTAAAGAACAATGCTTCCAAAAATGTATAGTTTTAGTATTTGTCGTTCTACACACTCTGTGAAAATTTCAACTCTCTACCTATTACGGTTCATGAGATAAAGCAGGAGACGGACGGACGGACATTGTAAGCTTAGTAATAGGGTCCCGTTAGTTCTCTATGGGAACGGAACCCTAAAAACGGGGGAGAAATGTTTTAATTGTTTAAGTTGGAAATCAATTGTTACATACAGTAAAAGTAAATATCAAGTCAAGTACCAAAAGTTTCTAATAGATCAATATGTTGCTAGAAGAATATAATAGAATATATTCTTAATATTAGTAACCATGCAGATCTATTCAATATTCGGTGATGTCTATTCATAAGAAGTAATATTGATGAATTTGAAATCGATATCTCATAGAATAAAAGAGAGACTTACATGGACAAAGTTTAAAGGATTTATACCTCAAGATTTCCTTATTAAAATTCTATAATTGCATCATTCACTGCAATTTTCTCCAAATAATTGGACATTATTTAATGAATTTTCTAACAACTCATTGCCCAACTCTCTCATTTATTACTAAGCACAAGACCTTGAGCCATGAATTAATTATTAATAATAATTCTAATCTTTTAATACTATAAAATGCATATAAAATATATATTAAATCAAAAAAATATTAAAATTAAAATTTTTAAAAAGAAATAACCGAAAAAAATAGCAAAAGATGCATAGGAAATTATAATAAAATCAAATCTGATTTCATATTCATTCATAAACATAAATATAATTATGAATAACAACAAAGTTGTATTTTATCTATAATATTTCATATATTTTCCATAAATACATATACACATAGCCTCCATCCTATTCTTCTCTATGCTCATAGAAACACAATACAATAGAATACATAATTAAGTCGTTGTGAAAATATAATTGAAACGAATTAAAATAATTGCACAGAAAATATTTCATTTCATTTCATTTTGTTTCCATACGACGGCATCGCATCGCATCATTTAGATTTCAAATACAAATTCGTGTTGTGATTTGTCATTTCTATTAAAAAAAAGAGGAGATAGAAAAGAATAAGAGAATGATGAAATGGATGAAAAAAAAAACTTAATATATTTTTTTGAAAAATTCAAAATTTAGAAATTAACAAAGAAATAAATAAAAAAATAATAAAAAAAAAGGAAAGAAAAATTACAAATAAATAAAAATAAAAAAAAATAACATAAATATGAAGAAAAGAATGACTAAAACTAATACAATCATCACAAATTTCATATAATTCAGGAATAAATGCAAATAAATAAAATAAATAAAATAAATAAAATAAATAAAATAAATAAAATAAATAAAATAAATAAAATAAATAAAATAAATAAAATAAATAAAATAAATAAAATAAATAAAATAAATAAAATAAATAAAATAAATAAAATAAATAAAATAAATAAAATAAATAAAATAAATAAAATAAATAAAATAAATAAAAATAAATAAAATAAATAAAAATAAATAAAATAAATAAAATAAATAAAATAAATAAAATAAATAAAATAAATAAAATAAATAAAATATATAAAATAAATAAAATAAATAAAATAAATAAAATATATAAAATAAATAAAATAAATAAAATAAATAAAATAAATAAAATAAATAAAATAAATAAAATAAAATAAAATAAATAAAATAAATAAAATAAAATAAAATAAATAAAATAAATAAAATAAATAAAATAAATAAAATAAATAAAATAAATAAAATAAATAAAATAAATAAAATAAATAAAATAAATAAAATAAATAAAATAAATAAAATAAATAAAATAAATAAAATAAATAAAATAAATAAAATAAATAAAATAAATAAAATAAATAAAATAAATAAAATAAATAAAATAAATAAAATAAATAAAATAAATAAAATAAATAAAATAAATAAAATAAATAAAATAAATAAAATAAATAAAATAAATAAAATAAATAAAATAAATAAAATAAATAAAATAAATAAAATAAATAAAATAAATAAAATAAATAAAATAAATAAAATAAATAAAATAAATAAAATAAATAATAAAATAAATAAAATAAATAAAATAAATAAAATATAATAAAATAAATAAAATAAATAAAATAAATAAAATAAATAAAATAAATAAAATAAATAAAATAAATAAAATAAATAAAATAAATAAAATATATTAAATATAAAATTAAATTAAATAAATAAAATAAAAATATAAATAACCACCATAGAGTAAAATTAATAATTACAAAAATATATACAATAAATAATATAGAAATATTTTAATAAAAAAATAAAGGAAATCAAGAAACATTTGTGAAACAATCTTAAAAAGTGAGACCATAAGAAATTACTTAGAAAATCAATCGCTTCACTTCTATCAAAGCTTTCATGCCTTTCATATCCTTGGCCTTGCTGGAAATGTAAAGAACGTTGTTTATCAACAGAAACTATAGTCTTTTGGTCAGTTAACTTGAACATAAATACATCAAAAATTGATCCTAATATTTCTAGTTTTCGTTATCCTATATCAAAGGACTGAAAAGTTTTACACTAAAATACAAAAGTTTTTCATACAAATACTCATTTTTCTACCATTATTTTGTATACAAAATATTATAAAATATAATTCTATGGATCAAATCATTGTTTATATTATATATACGAGTATTGTTTTTTTAAATCATCTAATGAAGTTACCATTAATTAATATCGAAATCCAACAAAAGTTTACAATATGAAAAGAGATTTGACAATTAAAAATTTTCTTTTTTTAACTTTTATATGAAGAGAGAATTAATCTATTTGAACAAGTGAATTACAAAGAAAAGAATAAATGCTCATTTATCATGGTTTAATCAATACTAATAGTTCTAATAATTTGTGTGATCTTTTCTTTGCAATACAAACATCATACTAAATTAATAATACTTACATTTCACCTTCCGAGTGCAGTGTATACAATAAAAATATAAACCTCAAAACATTTAGAACACAAACTTTGATTAAAATAAAGAAGGCTGCAGCACTGGCACTGGACATGCTTAATTCTAATATAAAAAAGCAAAATTTATTACTTTCATCGTCTCATTGTTGCTGTGAGAATGAACCCAAGCCAAAGGAAACCAAACCAAACCAAAGCAAAGCAAACCCAAGGCAACGATTGAAATACATAAGCATTGGGATTGAGAAAAAAAAATTAGAATGGAATGAGAATTAAAATGGAAATGGAAATGGAAATGTTAAGCATAAAATGAGTGAGTGAATGAAGTATGCAACACAGTGCGTATGAATAACATTTATCTAATTGCTAAATGGAGAATTTTATCAGCCAAAAGTAATTCATTTAATGCCAACGCGGCACACGAAGAGAGATTACAATGAATGGGAATTCCCATACGCCTTTAGGATGATGAAGAAGAATACAAAATACAAAATGAGAATAACCAAAAAAAAAAGCAAACCAAACCAAAACAAAACACAAAACAAAAAAATAAAGTAAAAATATCAAATAAAAAATAAAAACAAAAAAAATTAAATGAGAAAAACCAAAATGCTAACGATGTTGATGACGACCACGTGCAACAAAATTGAGAGCACAAACAACAACAACAACAAATATGTATTACAATATTAAAGGGACCAAAACACAAGGAAGGAATGACGGGAAAACAAAACCAAACCAAACCAAACCCAACCAAACGAAAGAAAGCAGTAAAGTAGAATGAAAAGTGTTAATTTCAGCATGTACGACGAAGAGGATGAGTATTTTTGCAAATAATTCTCACTGACCTCAGCAATTACTCCACGCCTTTATTTTAATTACAAAAAAAAAAAAAAAAAATTACACAGGAAAAACAAAGCAAAGGCAAAAAAGGCCAACAGTAAAGAAGATAATGCTAAAGATAAAGAAGAAAAGTACACAAATAAAAAATAAAACAAATCAAGAAAACCCAAAGAACTAAAGCAAAGGCAAGAAGTGAAGAGGGAGGGACAAAGAGAAAGGGGAAAAAGAAAAAACTCATTGAACAAAATGTAGGAAGCAGCATAACAACAAAAATAACCCGACAGACTCCGATGTACAATGCCCGCCAAAATTAGGATATAATCCCGCGGGCATAGTTTTAATTCCCAATACAAATATCACTACACGAAGTACTACAACGTGCATAAATTTCAATGACGTTGCTTGTTACTCCTACAAAAGCCATTCACTCAACCAACCATCCAGTAAGCTTCCGTCTTCTTATGTTCTTAGTATTACTACTCCTCTAAACCGCCTTGGTTTTGCCTTACCACTTCTTGTAATAACATCATCCTCCTCTTACAATTTACAAATAAACTGAACTGAATCACGTATACGCAGAGTCCACAGTACCCACACATACACACACACACACACAAACACTCACTCCACTTCACTTCATACTCATTCACTTAGACATACAATACTATATCCATCCACCAATATACCATGAACCATCAACACAGACACCAAGCCAAGCAATTCAAAGATGCTGGAGTCAAATTCAGATTCGAAACCAAAACCGAAACGAAAGTCAGAGTCACTCATCAGTCAGTTAGTCACTAAGGCATACAAAAATATACACACATACTACATGCATATGAATATTATATATATTTGTGTGTGTGAATGTGCGTGTGAATGTGTGTGTGTAAAAATCGTCGAGTCATTCAAGCAGTCAATTGATGCCGGCTAGATGTTGATGATGATACTGATGATGATAATGATAATGATGAGGATGTGAATGTGAATGAGAATGCTGATGCTGGTTGCTTCATCATCGATGCCTTCCGTCAATGTGTGTGCCTTCTTTATATCGACAACGTTGCCTGCTTCTTTATCATCTTCATCGTCTTCATAGTTGTTTTCTTTCTGTTGCTGTTGCTGCTCATTTAAATAAATAAAGAAATCTGAAGTAACTTCTTCAAATTCCAACACATTCCATATCATTACTGAAGGAACCCACAAAAATTTCCTCAATCCTTAGATGCGGCGACTACAACAAACACACCAACAACTACAACAATGGCATGCCCATGCATTTACATATAAATACACAAACACAAACACACACAGACATAGAAAATCATATAAAGAAAAAACCCTAAGCACAGACACATTGCGCATTCTGAGGGCAACCCAACAAGCATTTCTTTGGTTGTTTGCACACCCGCAAGTAGCATCAGACACAGACACACACACACACAGATACACAGACTCTCAAAAGAAATTCCTACAGCAACAACAACAACCACAACAGCAATGAAGCACAACAACAACAACAACAACAGTAAGCAAGTCATAAAAACATGAAAAAAAAACATGCAAAGGAGGAAGAAAACACATCAACAAAAAAAAAAAAAAAAATCCACACGTTGAAGGAGCATCAGCATCACATTGTAGCGGATACGGATGTGGGTTTGTATATTCGCGATTCTATATAAATATGGCTTTGTATTACTTCAGAATCTCTGTGTGTTTATATCTGTGTGTGTCTCTGCACTCAACATTCACGCACAAGAAGAATCCTCTTCATCATTATCATGATTATCATCAAAAAACAGCAGCAGCACCAGCACCTTTAACAGCAGATACTCTTAGGGTTAAATCATACATTTTTAACTGTAATTTTTTAAGAGCAACAAAGACACAGTAAAGAGAACAATAACAAATGTTCGTGTAGTGTAACACGATTAGCGAACACACGAAAAGACAATAAATGAATGAAAGAGCATTTAAGCTAACTAAGAATGAAAAGAGAGAGTGTTTGTATTATTTCTCTTAACTGCAGGATGCACTCAGAAGTAAGTAAGTGAGTGAGTTAGTGATTGAGTGAGTGACTTACAGAGTAAATATTGTAAACACACGATGAATGCATGCATCGTGGACTCTTCAGAAAACGAATGAATGCAACTAAAAACGAAGTGAGTGTGAATAATTCTAAACTTAGAAACAAGGAAATATAATTTAAAAACAAGAATTATATTTTTATTTAATTAGCCAAATTAACCCAAATTATAAATTAAAAGAGAAATTAAAAAAAATGAAAATAAGAAATAATACAAAAAAAATTGAAATTTCTTAAAAAAAATTAATTAAATATTTTCCATAAATAATTGAATTAAAATTAACCAATAATTAAATAAATAAAAATATATTAATAAAATTGAATATTTTAAATAAATATTATTAAATATAAAAAAAAATAAATTAAAATAAAATAAAAAACCGACAAATAAAAATAAAATTCAATATTTGAAATATAAATTAATACAAAAAATAAAATAAATTAGAATAAAAAATACCAACCAATTATATAATAATATTAAAAATAATAATCACATGAAAATATTGGTTAAATTAAAAATATAAAAAAATATAATTTTTAAATAAATTCCCTAAATAATGTTCTGATATAATAATATCATAATACAAAATAATTATAAAATCAAAATAAACCATTCTTTCTTCCACTTAAATACTTGCAATCTGTCTGTCAAATGTCGACAGTAGTCGATATTGAATGAACTAGAAAATTACATGATTTTTATTTTATTTTTAACGGATAAGGGTATCTTTGTGAGCAAATATCATCGGTTGATCACTTGTACGGGCAGCGTTGCCTTTTCAGACGACGCGTGTGTTTTCTGTTGTCCATTAGATTGACTGCAAGTTGATTACCATGATCTCCAACCGTGAGGTGTGTGTGTGTTACAATGGCTAACAATCTCCAATCTGATCGTTGGAATTTTCAAGGATTGGTATTTTACCAAATTTCTGACCTCTGAAGAATTTCCAGATTTGTGTTGATAGCGGTGCCCCCAATGCTATAAACAAACTTCAGTACAATCTTATACAGTAACAGTTTATTAGATAGGTTCACACATGATTTCAGACTGAGGAGCTCAATTATACTGATATGTTTTAGATACAATTGCTTTCTTTTGGTTTTGATGTGAGGTTGCAAGTTGAGAAGCATGTGACATTCCTTGGAATGACATTCCCGTCATTCAAGTCATGTGATTTAAAGTGAATGTAAGCACGTAAGAGCACCTTTCAGCGTTTACACCTATGTTCCACCTCTTCAATCACTGGACTATTTTTTTTAGTTCTGAATGAGGGCTAAGAATGCAAAGGGATTATAGCCAGCAAAAAAAAAAAATTATAAAAAAAAATAAAGAAAATTTATCAAAAATTTTAATATAAATTAAAGAAAATATGACATGAGGCCTAAAAAGTATCTGAGTTATAATTTTATGTTATAATTTTAGTTTTAAAATAAATAAATAAAAAATAATAAAATAAAAATATATTGTACTTAATAAGTCTTATAAGTAAATGAACCAAAGAAAACTAAAAGAAATAAATTATAAATACTAACAAATAAATTATTAATGAATAAAAAAAATAATTTTTAAATATTAACAAATAATTTACTAATGAATAAAGTAGATAATAAATAGCATAATCTTTTAAATAAAAAAATTACAATTTTTATTTTATTTACAAAAAATGAAATTAAACTTATGTACAATTAAATTTATAAAAATATAGTGAGAAAATAATAATAATAATATAATAAAGAAAATTTTTAAAAATATATATAAAAGTAATAAGAACATAAAAAATTAAAAGAAAAATAATAAATAAATAGAAGTTATAAAAAATTATAAAAACCACACAAAAAATGAAGAAATAAATTTCTGAAAACTGAAAATATTAAAAAAAATTAAAAATCTAATGCGTTATGACCTCTTGGATATCCCTTTCAGATAACCGGAGGACTAAGCAAAGGACTTCATCCTTTAAAATTCCATTATTATAACTAACTAGCTTAACATTCGCTGTTTCTCCACTTTGGGCAAATAAAGAAAACAATTAGAAAAAAAAAGATAGAAATAGGTAAATAACTAAAACTACAAACAACTAAAAGAATCAATTAAAGAAATTCTTATAACAAATATATAATAATAATATAGATAGAAGTATCAATATATAAACAACAACTACAATGACAATAACAACAACAACAACAACAACAAATTCCCATTGAGGAATAAAAGAAAATTTAATAAAATCAAAAACAATAACTCGTCTTTATTATTTTCTTTTTTTTTCTTATATTTTATTTCCAGTTTGTTTCCCTCCACCCTTCTTCACCAATAACAAGAATAAAAACACCAAGAAAAGCGATGCCTTTTTTCTTTCATTTTCTAAATTTTTTTATTATTATTATTTTTTTTTTTAGATATTTTTCTTTTATTTTTTCATTACCGACAACATGGTTTTCACTTCACTCTCCTTCCTTTTGTACTCATTGAAAACGCAACAGCAACTTCACACACACAAACTGATTCACTCACACGCTTTTCTTATTTTATGTTGTTGCTGTTGTTATTGCTACTTTCTGTTCATGTTCATGTTGTTGTTGTTGCTGTTGTTGTTATTTTATGCGCCCCTTGGCTTTGTTGTTATGGTTTTTCTTTTAGAAAAATGTTATTACGTGCCTTTGTCGCCATCGTTGTTGTCATTTTCATTTTCTTCGTGTTCGGTTTCCTTTCTACTTACTACTACAGTTTTTCCAACAACTTCTTCGTCTTGGTCGAGATGTTGCTGCTGCTGCTGCTGCTGTTGTTGTCTTGATTTAATTTTTCTTCTTTTCTCCATCATCATCAACATCATCATCATCATCATTTTAGTGAGCTGACACTGTCGTTGTTGTTGTCATCGCCTTTTTTATTTTTTGTTCCTGTTGCTGTTGTTCCTGTTGTTGTTGCTGTTGCTGCTAATACTGATGATGTTGTTGTGGATCCAAGGCAGGATTTTTATTCACAAAGTTATGCCTCGTACACATAGTTTCCATAGTTGATTGTGTTGTTATTTTCTTGTACTTGTTCCTTCTTCATTTTGTTATCGTTATTGTTGCTATTGTTGTTGCTGTTGATGTTGTTATTGTTGTTATTGCCGTGTTGTGGCACATTCCCTTTATGTGTAAACCTCTCTATGAATGACTAAAGGTTTTCAATACTCTTCTGCTACTTTCTCTTCCTTTAATGTTATTGATGTTATTATTTTTCTGTTTTGTTTTGTTTTATTTCTGCTGTTGCTTTTTACCGTGAACTTTTTTTCCTTCAATCTTTCTATTCAATTGTTGTTGTTGTTGTTGTTGTTGCTTTTGTCATTGTCATTAGATATATTTTTTTTTATTTTTTTTTTTATTTGAGAAGCTGCCACATTTTTTGTGCTTCAAATATTTCTGTTTTTTCCGATTTGTTCTGAATTCTTTTGCTTTCTTGTTGTCGTTTTTTTTTTTTATTTTCTTTTTGATTTTGTTATTTGTTCATTTTCCTATTCCATTTCCATTTCTAAGGTCTCAATGGCATTAGAAGCTAATATTTTTATATATATTATACAATATATAGTAAGTTTCTGTTTTTGTTTTCATCTTCCATGCCTTTTCAATCCTAAAGTTGACTTGACTTCTTTCTAAAAAAAAACAATCTCAATCTGCCACCATTTATTCACCGCACTTCATCTCATCACATCTCATTTTCTCTACCACTTTTACACGACAACAACTAATTCTTTGTCTTTTCATGCTGCTTGCTGTGACTCCTCTCCTCTCCTATCCTCTCCAAATCCATTTCATTTCTCTTTCCACAAATTCCTAGTGGCTTCTTACTCCTGCTGTAACCATTCCATTGCTCTCAACTGGTTGGTGTTCATTCCTACTGCTTCGTTTATTGAATTGATTGAGTAGCACCATATGTGTGTTTGTGCTTCAATGTGTTTGTATATTTTTTTTTTTTTGCTCCCCATTCTTTTGGTTTGATTTGACTTTTATATATGAGTAGTTGTGGGTGTGGGTGTGTGTGTGTTATTATTTGTTTGTGTTTAGTTGACATGTTTGTTGCTTTTGTCGCCACTCAAACAGCGCAGTGCTTCCCATTGCTCGTCCCTTCATTTGCTCACTTACTCAGTCGCTGTTTTCATGCTTGTTTATTTTTCTTTTCCTTGTTATTTGTTCTTGTTGTTCTTGTTGTTGTTGCTTTTAGTTTGGCATTTTTGAATTGATTACGATATCAATTATTATTTGGTGCTTTTTTTTTGATATTTTTTTTTTTTGTTGTTTTGTTTTGTGCGCTTCATGGCACTTTTTCTTTCTTCCTATGTATGTGTGTGTGTGTGTGTGTGTGTGTGTGTGTGTGTGTGTGTGTATGTTTCTATATTTATTTTTATGTTTACTTTTGCTTCAGCAGTGTTTCATTTGGGATTTCACTTGCCCAGTAGCGATTTTTGTACATGATTTCTATTTATGTATAAAAGTGAGTACCAACCGCTTATTACCTGCTACCTCTCACTCCTCTTACCCTTCTATATGTAACTTACAAACTGTGCATATCTATGATTGTGTGATTTTTAGCGTACATGATTATATTTGTATTTGAAGCATCAGTATTTTGGTATTTTTTATACAATAATTTGGCTCAATTTTTATTATTCATGCGATCTTTTGCCTTTCCCTAGTCCTTTTTTTGTACTCTTTTTGTACCCTCATTTCCTTTCAGTTATTCGTTCTTTATAATATGTAGTACTTCTTCCTTTCTATTCTATTCTTTTCTCATACTCGAACATTCATTGATTTGTTGCTATGCATTGCTGCTGCTGCTGCTGGTGCTTGCTGTTTACTTGTTTCGCCCAAAAGTATGCTTTTGTTTTTTGGCTTTTCCATTCTTGCTGTTGTTTCTCTTGCTGCTGCTGCTGCTGCTACTGCTGCTGTGCTACGCGTCGCTTCAATTCAATGACGATAAGAATGATGATGATGATGATGATGATGATGGTAACTACAACAACAACAACAACAACGACGACGACATCAATGTGGCTTTTCCAAATTTTCGCGTACCCTAACATCAAGCGCTTGCTTCCTCGTTTTTACTCTTCAAGTTTCCACACCCTCTGATCCTTGTTTTGACCTAAAGCCCTTGACTCGTTTCAATTGCTTTTTGGCTGCTTCTTGAAAATGTTTCAACCAGATGCCATGCCACGCAGAATTCAGAGGAATAGAAAACTAAAACAAAAAGAGGATCAAAAAACTTTATGCAGGACGCCGCGCAACATGAATCCTTTTACTCACTTGTTACCAACTGCAACCAGCAAGTCTTCATTCTGCTGTTGCTGCTCCTACTGCAGCTGCTGTTGCTGCTACTTGATATATGCTTTGTCCTATTCCCTGTGTGTGTGTGTGTGTGTGTGTGTGTGTATCTGTGTATGTAAGTGAGGAACAACAAATTTTGCGGAAACCATGATAACAACAACAACAATAACAACAAGGATAGCAAGAACATTGAAAGCAATAATAACAACTACGCATCAGTAAAACGAATTCAAAGTTCTTTCTTCTTCTCCAGAATCTTTTTACTATCCTTCTGATTGTTGTTACCATCCTTGTGGTTGTTGTTGTTGTTGTTTTTGTTCCTATTTTTGCTTTTGTTGTTGTTGTTGTTGTTTTGGAGAGTTGAGCTGGATAATTCTGTTTGAGAACTGTGTGTTTTTAGGAAAAGTTGAAAGTTTCATTGGGTTCTGTTCTATTCTATTTTATACTCTTCTCTTCTGTTCTATTCGGTTCTGTTCACTTCACTTTTATTCTACTATTTTATTTAGTTCAGTTTTTGGTTTGGTTTGGTTAGCTTTGGTTTTATGTTGCGATTTTAAGTTGCATTTTGCGCAATACTTAAAGTTATATAACAACAAACAACAATAACAACAACAACACCAAAAACAATAGTAAGAAAATTCCAACAACAACAACAATGGTTTGCAATGAAATTCGTCTGCAAAGTTATTTATTAAATATTTTAATTTATTTATTTTGTTTTTTTTTTTTTCTTCTTCTTTTACTATTTTCACTGTTCACTGATGTCTTCTGATGCTTTAAGCATTTTAGTCTCATTGTTTTTCTTGTTGTTGCTATAAAGAATTTTTGTTGTTGTTGTGAAAAGTTGACCATAAAACTTAAGCGGAAATTTTCAAAACAAAAATCAAACACCAAAAATGTTTTGTGATTTTTCATTCATCGAAGAAAATTGATAGGATGAACAAAAAGATTGAAAGATTAATAAATCGTAGTATCCTCTACATGAATTGAAATGAGAAATGGGTATAGACTGAGATGTTGTTGTGAAGGGAATTATGAATACCTACATCATAGATTGACACAAAGATATTAGGAGAATATGGCAAAAAAAAAAAAAAAAAACTGGCAAAAACTTAGACCGAAACTGAAACAATGCAATGAATTAAGACCAGACATAGTCAGAATCGAAAAGAAAAGAATAGAACAATAGACTAATCAAAAGAGGAAGCACAGTGAATGATATGGATAAATAAAACTAATGAAGATGTAGACAGGAAAATTGAAAACAAGAAATGAAAAGAAAAATAGAGAGAGGAAAGATGAATTGAAAAATTTAATCATTTTTCTACAAGTGATGATAAAAATTGATAGAGATATTGATCAAAATATTGAGCAAACTGAATAGATTGGTGGACAAGGCAAATAAGCAAATAAATTGGATGAGATATGAAAAAAGAAATGAGATAAATACAGAAAAACTAGAGATGGACATCAAAACGTATACTTATATAGAAAAACTAGATACCCGCTTAGATATTATCCTCCCTTCTCTTGAGATCGCCTTTTATCATTTATCGCTATTGCCAGATATTTTATGCAATTGACATACCAAATATTTAACACTTCTACACCTAATTCATAGAATAAATGCATCAGTCACATGCTTTATTTGAGATAAAACAAAGACTTCTAAGACGTTTGGGTTTGTTATAATAATCTTTTTGTCAATAACAATCATATTATTTTCATGACAACGACTGATTTTCATTCATTATAAGTAATATACATTCTGTCAAAAACGTACCGGGAATTTATAAATAAAACAACATTTTTACCTTTAATCATCCAAATTTATTGGGTCGCCTTCAAAATAGGCACCATTTTCTCCAGTACATCTATGCCAACAGCATTTCCAATCATCGAAACATTTTTTATAGGCGCTTTCCGGGATGGCCTTCAGGTCACGCGCCGAATTTTGTTTTACGGCTTCAATGGACTCAAAACGGGTGCCACGAAGCGGCAATTTTAGTTTTGGAAACAGGAAAAAGTCACAGGGGGCCAAATCAGGCGAATACGGTGGTTGTTCAATAATGTTAGTTGAGTTTTTGGCGAGAAAATCCTTCACAATCGTAGCTTTTTGAAGAAAATTCAGCTCTTTTGGCACCAGTCGCGCGGTCACCTTTCTCATGCCCAAAATATCAATCAAAATCGTGAGTGCTGACTCGTGGGATATGTTGAGCTCATGTGCTATCTCTCTCAAGCTGGTATGACGGTTTTCGAGCACCATTTCCTTAATTTTATCGACGTTATCGTCGGTAGAAGCCGTCAATGGGCGTCCGGAACGAGGCAAGTCTTCGACCACTTCACGACCGTCTTTGAAGGCTTTGTACCACTCATATGCCCGAGTTTTCGATAGAGCATTATTGCCAAATGCCTTTTGAAACATTCTCAATGCATCGGCACACGAAAATTCATTCGCGACACAAAACTTTAAACAAATTCTTTGTTCAACGAAATCACCCATAGTAAAAAATCGGCACGCACTATTGACATCAACTTACTTAACCAGCTGCTTTAAACAAACTGGTTGACAGATCCCGCTCAAACTTGGCATAGTAATTAAGGACAGTTGTACCAACCTAGGAAAAAAAAATTACCTGCCTAGATTACCCCGCCAGATGTAAATCGACAATTCCCGGTACTTTTTTGACATAATGTATACCGTCGAACTCCCCTATAACGAATTTCCTCTCTATAACGAAGTCTATTTTAACATACTGAATTTTTAATATTATCAAATAATTGAACCTTTTTGAAACTCTGATATGTATATACAGTCGAATTCCCCTATAACGAATTTCCTCTCTATAACGAAGTCAATTTGAACATACTGAACTTTTAATATTATCAAGTAATTGAACCTCTTTGATACTCTAATATGTATATACAGTCAAACTCTTCTACAACGAATTTTGTCTCTATAACGAAGTGTCTTCAAATTGACTTTATTATAATGTAATGTCTTCAAATTGTCTACGTTATAACGAAATGTCTTCAAATTGACTTCGTTATAGAGAGGAAATTCGTTATAGAGAAAATCAACTGTATTATCAGAGGTTTTATTATATGACCACAATCATAATTTAAAATGCAAACAAAATTATTGCTATTCAGTAATATTTGCACAATTTATATTTTAAATGTCTGGATCTCGACAACAACACTATATATCGGGTCCAATATGATCATATCTTTCAAGCTGGAATCAACCATACACATTCAAAAAATTTCATTGAAATCGGTTGGGTGGTTTCGGAGATTAGCGTAAACAAAAACAGTGACACAGAAATTATATATAGAAAGATGAAAGCCAACGTGATTAGAAATATATATAGACATTATAGAATTATTTTCTATTAAATTGGTAATTGATATGGATATAGTCATGGTAATTAATAGAGATATAGACATAATAATGAGAAAAGAAGAATGATAATCAGTTCTACAAAGAGATAACACTGGGAGACAAAATTTGAACTTTGTCGTGTCACATGGACTTCACTTACGGAATTTTTTTACTTTGATGTGTGACTATTGGTCTCTTTTCATCGTCTAGCAGTAATCGGCCAACATCTTTGGTTTCCATTTGCCCTTATAGCGCTTTTCCATCTGTAAAATGTCTTTCTGGAAGCTTTCAATGTGTCGTCACTCACAGTTACCAAATTCTCAGGAAAAAAAAATGAATATCCTGAGACAAAAATTCAAGTCGCAAACTAAGTGTGAGTCTAAAAAATGAATATTGAGTCACATATATATTACTGTGAAAATTTCAACTCTCTACATATTACGGTTCATGAGATAAAGCAGGAGACGGATGGACGGACGGACGGACATTGTAAGCTTAGTAATAGGGTCCCGTTAGTCCCCTATGGGTACGGAATCCTAAAAAGAAAGAGGTTCTAAGAGTTCTCACTGCTTTTTCGATAAAAATTCAAGTCGCAAACTAAGTCGTTAAGGTCACCTTGAGTTATCAACTGTGGCTTGGTTGAGATTTCTTCAAACTCAGATTCATCGTCGTCACCAATGCTCCTCTTGCTTTTCTTTATTGTCTTAGTACTGGTAATACTTACATCACAAGAAATCTAAGGCCAACCGAATCAAAACCACCCTATGAGGGTAGGGGGCGAAAACAGTATTAGCTATCAGTGATCATGTGACTTAATTAGTGTTGACCAGTGTAATAGAACAAATTTACAGACATCAAGATAAGTCTAGTATAGTAAAATGAATTTTTAAAAAAAAAAAATGCAAATGTAGATCAAAATTTTATCATAGCAACTAATTCTAAATCATCTAATCATCAGATAAGAGGGCCAGACAAATGTTGGTTAATCAAACATAAATCTAGTGAAGATTGATAGAATGGTCGAGGCTAATCCATTATGGACTATTGATCTCATCTGTGCCTGTCTATGATGGAACCAAGTGATTGGCAGGGAAATAAATAATTGGCAGAAAAATAATAAATAATAATAATAAAATATATATTCATGAGTCCTTAAATCCTTCTTCAGTGGCAATTAAATTTATGCTACATGCCATTTTTCCTTGAAATCTTATTCAAAGATACAAGAACATTTTTAATAGGAAAAATACTTGAAATTCCTTTACATTCAATAAACTAAAAACACTTGACAAATATAAGAAATTAATCTTATTATTATTTTTATTTTTATTATTTGTATTCTTAATGTAATTAATTTTCAAAAATCAAATATTCAAAGGCATCAACAAATTGTTTTAGTTGCATTATTAAATTGTAACAATCATCAAAGCAATACACTACACATATTTATAGTATGTACATATGTATAGATTTATATGTAGTATAAATATGATGTAATGCTGTTGTTGTTGTTGTTGTTATTATTATGATTATTATTATTGTTGTTGCCACAAGCATAGAAAATCAAAACAAATCAAATCAAAACGAAACGAAACGAAATATGAAAACATCATTGAATAAATTCCTTGCATAAACATAAATAAAACTAAAGGAAAATATTTCATTAACTATGAAAATTACTCATACGCACCGCAGGTAAATGTAAAATTCACTACTTCCTACTTTCCTTCATTTCTTTCTTTCTTTTTTGCTAACACAACACTACTTTATCCCCATATACTTCCTTCGTTCCTCTCTCCCCCCATCGGTAACCATTGACTGACTATAAAATCAAATTGAAATATGAAAATTTTTGTTTACTCTTTTGTCGTTTTACACGTACACACACACATACATTTGTATACATTTATTGCAACATTCATTTGAATCATGAATCCTGATTGTTCAGTGGTAAAGTATGACAAGAAAATTGGATGTTAGAAGAGAAACCTTATGGAATATTTAATTTTCATGAGGTGCATTAGGTTCTTGTTTTTCTTTATACACACACACACATACAAGAATTTGTTTATATGTGGTAGTAGATATGTACATATATGTATATATATATATATGTGTGTTTCAGAGGCCTTGCATATTTGAAATGCCTTTATCCTGTATACTTTTTTTTTTATTATTTTTTTTTTTTATGTTTAGAACTGATAAATGCCATTTGTAGATTTTCCTTTACCTTACAATTTTATTTGAAATATTGTATAATAAATTTTTGTATATTTTACAAAAATTAATTTGTCAATAGAAGAAAAATTCTCAACAATTGAATAAATATAATAAAAAAAATTTTGTTTTAACTCTTTAGTTTTTTGGATATTTAATTTTCTTAAAAGTTTTTTTTTTTTGTTTATATTCATAGATTTAGAAAAACATTTTTGATTTCCTTTATTTTTTTTTTCGAATATACAATACAATATTTTTATTGGAATCTATGTTTTTCTTCCATTCTTTCATAATTTATTATCGATCTTTGTAATATTAAATAAATCTTCGCTATCAATATTGTCACAATACTGCTTCGATGATTTCATATCTTTTGTTTAATTTACCTCCTGTGAAAATGTTTAATTTTTATTACAAATTATTTAATGTACTACATATTATTCCGATTGACTTCATAAACTTAATTGATTTGTTGCTGCTTAATTAGAACAAATAATGTATCATTTTTTCATAATGCAACTACAGGAGTTCCAGAGAATCCTATATACATATATAGTATATAAAACAAATTGGCAAAAGGCTCAGGTTTTTTTTTCGATTTTTTAAATGAGGCTCCGTTTCCCTCTGTTGACCATAATTTTCAATCAAGTTAGTTGGTTTCTTTCTTTCAATGTAGATAACTACCGAGCAAAGGACCACCAGAAAGTGAAGGAATTGATGGATCAAATTTTGCATATAAACCTTAGAAATTAGGAGTCTGTTAACAACTTTAGCATTTAATTTCAATGCAATAAAATAACATAAATAGATCCTTTCCAAATTTCAATTATAACTTCCATTAAGGACAAGAACAAGAGTTAATACCAAGGGAATTGATATCAGTTATAGTCGAGTCACTTGGTTAATTATTTGCGAATGCATCCACAAGGCAATCATATATTTTGAGGATTAAATAGGGTGTAGAAAATTGTAGTAAGGATAAATTGATTGATTTGTTTTTGTTTTTTTATTTATCTGTTATCTGTTTAGTTTAATCTGTAGCGGAGTAGACAATATTACACACAAATGAATTTGATACTTCTGATTTGGAAAATTACAAACAATTTTTGATTATTAAACAAGAAGAGAAGGCTTCCATTGTGTTAAAAAATTGGGGTCACATCCGGTAGAAAATCATGTAGTCACTGATTGGTTTCAATTATTCCAATAGTTCACTTAAAATTTGTCACATCTGGTTATCATTCAGTCACAGTCTGGTTATAAGGAAAAGCTTAGAAGGAATTATTTTTTAATTAATAAAATAAAGTACATTAAAATAAATTAAATAGAAAGAGTTCAATAAATTTAATATTCTTAGTTGACTTGAAAAGTACTTTAGTTTCTAATATGTTTAAATATTCTATAGTTCTTAATAGAATGGAAGTGGAAATTAATGAAGTTTACATACCAAAATTTCGAATCCTAGTTGTTGCAGTATTGATATTTGAAAAGGCATTCAGTTAGCATGACATGGCAGATACATTGTGTGTCGATTTATCTCGCAATGGGGTATTAGTCAGTTACTTAATCATATACCATTATCCATAGTTCATGATAAGTAAGCTGATGGAAAAACCTAATTTATAATAAAATAAATATTTCAAATGCAATGAATACATTTAAAATGAAACTTTGTGGAATTATATTAATGCAATAATTTATTTAAAGAACTTACGGGAACATTTATTTATGTTTCCTTGCATTTTGGCACTGACATGTCTTGTAATTGCTTTCTTCCGCATCAAGATAATTTATTACAGCTAAAGCCTTCGATTCTGATATTTTTGGTTCTATTCCCTTTTTTTCTGCCTTTATAACATCCTTACATATATCATTGGCAAAGCCTATTACGGCTTTTGTCAATTCTGTGGCACGTTTATTATTACTTTTTTTTGAATCTAGTGACGGCGGTCCAAAGATTAATGCTGAAGCTGAAGATTCAGCTGAAGATTCAGCTGAAGATTCCGCTTCCGTTATTTGATCGGAATCATAATCAGATAGATCAATTTCGAAATATTTTGTCTTGCATTTTGTACACTGATGCAAATTTTCCGACATTTTAGTTAATGCAAAAAACAAAAAGATTTAGAGAGAATAACCGTTACACACAAAATTTGTTTCTTCAGACAAAAAAAAAGTTTGAAATTTTAATAAGCACAGAGAATTTTCGTTTTTTCCTTAAAAAGATGTAAAGCTCAGATAGTAAATGAAATATTTTTCAATAAAGTAAATGTGAATAAAATAAAATTCATAGGCTACTGTGACTTAGATTATTTTTATATTTTTCTAAATTAAAAGAAAATTTTGTTGAATTTATCGATTAATTAATACGATGAATTTTTGATTGTTTTTTTTTTTCAAAAAAGGTAATTAAATTAAAAGAAATGAAAGGTTACTTATTCAAAGTAATTTCCTTTCCCTTTTCCAAACCAAAAGAAATTCTTACACATCCTTTAACTTCTTAGAAGTTTAAAAATTCTCGCCAATCGGTGAAGACATCATCAAAAACTGTCTCCAAAATGGAGCAAATTAAATCGGATAAGGCACAAGGATGGATTAACTTTGCAAGCACAATGGGATTATTCCATTAATGTTGGCCAATCAATACATGAGCACAACGATTTCATTTTTTTTTTTTTTTGTAATCATTTTTTATGCCAACATATATGTAATTCCTTTTTTATTTTTTAATTTGAGAAGTTGACTTTTATGGCAAGCATTTATTTTGTTTTAAAAAAAAATTCATTTAAAATGCTCACAATTGATCGCTTGAATCCAAATTGCAATTAGTTTTGCGTTCACTCTCGTTACAACTCATGATTCGGATTAAGTAAACAATGAAGTTTGTTCTCAGCTTTGGTCAGCTTAAAGTCAATGGAATGGTTGCAACTCATTTTTATGCATACGAAATTGAGATTGAGCACAAGATGTTCGCTTTAACTAGAGGCGTAAACTTAAGCTCAACAGACTTGACTTGGGCAAGTATTCAGTTATTTTAATAACATTATGTACTTCAAGATTTCAACCTTTAAAGTCTAAAAACTTTTGTAAATTTATTAGAAAAATTTTTGTTAATTTTCAAAATTGTTTAATTGATTTTAAATGAAACAAAGTTATGTTATGCAAAATCCAAAGAATCAATGTATATTTTCAGAAAATCTCAAGAATATAATTACATTGTCTGCCTCCAGTTTCTATTGCTTGACAACCCATCTACATGAGCACTTTATTTTAAAATGCTCTTTTATTTGTATAATTTTGAAGCTTGAGATCAGTTTTTTGATTCGAATAATTTTTATTAAAATGTAATAATATTATTTTGATGAAATTATTGAAAGTTTAACATATCACAATCATCACTTATTATCACTTTAAAAACAATATTAAAAGAAAGACAAATATTAGATCACATGAAGAATGTCTTCTTAATCAAATAAAACTAAAAAAGAGTCACTTACTCACTCCAAAACTCTTTTTACCTTATATCTACAATACTTACTAAACTCATAAGTCAAACAAACAATTTTCATTGCAATCATTTTTATTAAATCTTTTTCTTGTTAAACTTCAAAAACAATGACAAAGACAATGAAAATCAGATTGGCTACAAAGATAAGAAGGATAAGAATGCTAAGGATGATGATGATGATAAGGATGATGATGGTTTCTAACCAGAAAACCACATACCATCACATTTTATTTCACTTTGCACACACGCATCCTGAACATTTCTATATCTTTTACCTTTTACCACAAGTTAAACATTATACTAACAACAATTTAACTTTTATGGTTTGTAGATTGCCAGACACACACACACACACACACAGGGACACACACACACACACACACATGAACATACAAATACTGATTACTTTTTCACAGTTCTTCTGTTTCTGTTTTAGTATTTAACGTTCATCCGTCGTTCATTGGTTCCTTTGCTTTTGTGCGATAATTAAAAAATAGCAAATTGTATTAAGACGTTGGCTCCTGTTATTTCTTTCTTCATTCAACTTCTTTAGTTTGTTTTTGTTGTTTTTATTTTTTTTCTATTGTTGTTGTTGTTATTGCTGCTGTTTCGTACTTCCTCTGACGACGACTGTCTTCCGTTTCCGCTTTAACTTATTGTCCAGACGACGATGGCATCAACGCACGTTGCTTGCATGACTTCCTGTTTTACCTGCTGCCTTTGTTAGATTCTCTTCTCGTATGGTTGCTTCCACATTCATTTCAATTCGCATTCGCATTGGCGTTCTCATTCCTTAATTTCATTTTTGTTTTTGCTTTTCATTTGTTCATTTATTTGTAAGAAAACAAAAAAAAAAAACTACAATAACAACAAGAAAAAAAATAAAAGAAATAGTGGGCAAAAATTTAACCAAAAAATAGAAAGGAAAAATTGGAAACTTACGCTAAGAAGCCAAAAATGTATGCCACACATTTTTATACTTACACGTACTTCACTTTACTCCACTTCACTTCACTTCACTTCACTTCACTTTACTTCACTTGACTAACCATAGACTTTGTTCTCTCTTCTCTTCTCCTCTCCTCAGTACCCCACTTACCTTTTCTATCATACTCATTCTATTCCCAGCTCTTCTTTCTCTCCCCTCTCTTCAGCATTTCATCATCTAACGGTCACTCATCGCCTAATCGCTTTGTTGCTTTTGTAGTCAGTCTTCTGTGTTCTTTGGTGTTAGTTTTAGTTGAGGTGAATGGCTTTGCCTCATTCGCCTCCTTAGCCTAAAAAGTGCGTATACGTGAGTGAGTGAGTGACTATGAGTGTCTCAGGGTGAAGAGGATAAGGGAATATATATTGGGGGAATGGGGAATGGGGGTCATTGTGTGCGAGGAGTGAGCATGCATTAAATGCCGTTACATTAAGTTTAATGTGTGTGCGTGTTTAGTTGATTGTTGACTTGATTTGTTTTTCGTGTCTTTCGTGTTCTTTTCCCTCTTATGCCTTTTACAAGTTAATGTATGCGAGTGAGTGTGCGTGTGTTTGTGTGTGTGTGTGTGTGTGTGTATGTGTGTGTATGTGTGTCTTTTGGACCATATTTGGTTACTCATTCGCACTCATTCACTTTCATTGAATTGAATTTCTTCTTTTTATATTTTTTTGGTTTTTTTTTTTTTTCTTGTAATTGCGCGCCCTTTCTTTTGTTGATATTTTTTCTTTTAGATTTTCTTTTTATTTGACTTGTGCTTAGGCGTATTGTTCTTCTTATTATTGTTATTGTTGTTGTTTTGGCTATCCAAAACAAATTGTTTTTCTGACATCGTTGATTCTTTAGCTTCTTGTATTTTTTTTTTGTTTTGACCTTTTTTCTTTTGGTACAATAATTTTTTTTCTTTATTTCTTTTTTTGTTATATTTTTTTTTGTTTTTTTTGTTATTTTTCTTACTTTTTTGTTTTGTTCAAATGCTATTTTTCTTGTTCGCAACTTTTGCCACTGAAGCCAATGAATGACTTTCTAGCTTTTCTTTATATCCTTTCCCCTCTCTCACTTTCTTAATACTTATGTTTGCCTCTCTTTCATACTTACATTCATATATTGTGTCACTCACTCTTTTATTTGTTCTTTCACTCTTCTGGCTTCCTTTCTTTGCACGAAAACAAATGTTAACTTTGGAATTTTTTGATTTAGTGACTTTAATTTACGCTTCTCAGGTGTTTCGTTAACTGTGCATTCCTCTTCCAAACCTCCAGTGCCCCTTCTCCAATAAATACTTACATACATACATACATACATATGTACATATCTACCGCTTAACACAACATCCACATTGGCTGTCATACTAAATTTCTGCACAAAGTTGGAATGTTTCTTCCTTCTATGCTCTCTTCATCTCTTTATCCATCTATTTAGTATATCTTTGTCTAGCTTTTCTTCTTTGACTTGTTCTATGCTTCTGTGTGTGTGTGTGTGTGTGTGTGTGTGTGTACAATTGTTTGTATGTGTATGTGTTAGCGCACGCCAACTGTCGCTTCGCATTCACCGTTCAAACGTCCATCGGTCCATGATACAATTCACTTGTTTCTAAGATTCTTTTCTCTTTATCCCGTCCCCCATACCCCCCTTCCACCTTGTTGTAGCATTCATTCATACATTCGTTCATTCATTTGTTTTGTGTGTACGTTTTACCTTTCGTTTGTTCGCTTGTTCCCTTGTTCACTTGTATGTTGGTTAGTTGGTTTGTGTTCGTTTATTCGTTCAACGTTTGTACGTTTTCATTTTTAGTGGTGCGGAAAATTGATTTATTACTTGGAAAATAAAATGTGCTACGTGTCGCATACACAAATATCTATACAAACACATACATACACATACAGACAGCGGCACTCATCTATACGCTAATACACAGATAAACCAATATACATAAACGTCGACAGGCAGTCTGTCAAATCACAAAAGCAACCAACACACACACACACAACCACCACCAATACTCATACTAATTCACAGTTACACAGAGACAGGCAGGCATTAAAAGCGAATGACACAACCACTCAAACAAAACAAGTACCACAGAGCCACAACTACACTACACAACACTACACTACACTACAAAGCAAAACACCATAACGCAACATACAACAACAACAACACAACAGAAAACAACAACAATAAATCAGTATAACAGAACACAACACAACACAACAGAACAGAACAGAACAGCAGTAGACGCCATCGCGCTGTCACTCACTTTTATAAGCCCCACATATAGAACACACCAACTCACACTCACACACATACACACAAATATGTATTTTTGATAAATCAATCAATCAATTCGTTTTTTTTTTTTATAATCTTAATTTGTCTTTCACTCGCTGACTGACTGCGATTGCTATTCTATAATATTTCCTTTTATTTATTTTTTTTTTTTTTTTGATATTTTTCTACTTGTGCACACTTCGTGACATGACGTGGTGTCCCCCATGCCACCACCACCACCACCACCTCCACCTACCACCAACAACCAACATCGTCAACCAACAACATCAGCATCAGCATCGGGTATCAGTCAGCATCATCATCGTTTGATCGTTTTCGTTTGTATCGTTCGTTTGTTCATTAGTTATTTGATTCGTTCACTCACTTACTCACTTACTCACTCACTCGCTCGCTCGCTGGTTTATTTGTT
This sequence comes from Amiota mariae, assembly GCA_035041805.1. Classification (NCBI taxonomy): domain Eukaryota; kingdom Metazoa; phylum Arthropoda; class Insecta; order Diptera; family Drosophilidae; genus Amiota; species Amiota mariae. The sequence continues at coordinate 81,652 of JAWNKV010000526.1, read as the reverse complement.
TACTTGTTCACTTGCTCCCATGCTTGTTAACTTACTTGTATGTTTATACACTCATGGATAAAATAATAGGTACACAACATTGTATTGTCTTAAAATATTAATTATACCACGAATTGAAAATCAATCTCAGTGTTTGTGTAAACATTTTTCATGACTTTGACAATCAATTGAGTAAAAATTGGTTTTACATTTTCCTATAAAAATCCACTAAATTTTTGTGTTCAAAATGTCTCTATATTATATAAGCTAAGAACTACTTATTTGAATGAAGCAATTTCTTTTGGCTTCCATTGAAGGAATCCTTCTTTTGGAAACTTATGGATTGCTTGTGGAGTTAAATTTCAGTATAAAAGTTTAAAAGCATTCGAGACTGGCATCTTTTGTTTGAAGATGACATTAATGAATGAAGATCTATGTGAAACTTGAAACTCTCAAAGCATTTGAATGTGACACAGCAAAGGAAAAGGATTACATGGGAATTAAATGTCTATCGAAATAATTGAGAAAAGGGGCATCAAAAGATGAACAACTATTATAACTTTTGAAATATTGTTTGCCTAGCGAAAAAGGAATAGCGTTATGCATCAATCTGTGACTGGCGATCAAATATGTGGAGTGTCAAGATCATCCGAAATGTCAGAAAACAGATAAACAAGTAAAATCGTGTAGTAGTTCAATACCGAAGTGACTTGTGGTCGACATCCAGTCTTGTTCGATTTATAATGCTCATAGAAAACATGTAAACATTGATTTTCTATACATCTTGGTTGGTTCATCAAACTGTTTGGAAGATTCTTACAAATCCACTAGAATGACACTGGAAGTTACAAAAAGTGTGATCAGAGTTTCACCACTATGTTTTGCTTGTAGAGCATTCCACATTGCAATTGTTTTATCATAGCAAAAGCATGAAGATGTACTTATAATTTTGTTCATGAATGTAATTAGATTTATTCATTCATACGCAGCATACATTTGTATTATAATATATTTTGTTGATATATTTTTTTTTTAGTGCCCTCTTACACCTACTAACTCACACACTCACACATTCATACTCATACTTGTTCACTCATTCAGTCAGTTACTGAGTCACTGAGTCACTCACTCACTCACTCTCAACCTGTAGGCTATTTGTTTGTTTGTTTTTGTTATTGTGTATAATTTTTTTCCCCCATTTTTGGCATTTTTTTTTTCTGTGTTTTTTTTTTCCATTTTTTTTTGGAATTGTGTTTGTTTGTGTTGATTTGGTTGCTGTTATTGGTTGGTTGCTTGGATTGGTTATTCTTGTTGTTATTGTTGTTGCTGTTGTTGTTGTTATTATTGTTTTGGCTTGTTTCAGCTTACGGCTTATGTTTTGGCATTTTTGCAATTATTTTTCGCACAAAATGTGGTTTTAGCAGTTTAATTGCTTTTGGCAAGTGTATGTCTGTTGTAGTTATTTTAGCAAATTTTCACAACATCAGCGTCGATTTATATGCAGAGCACAAACACACTCAGATTTAGATTCAGAATCACATTCACATACACATAGACAACAATTATATACTCATACTTACATTTATACGCATTTAATACAGTAATGGATAAAAATATTTACGAAAATGTATTTATGATTTCAATATAGTAATAAGGCTGCTTCACAGAGTCTTTATGAATTGTGGGTGAATGCATTGGCATTAAAAATAAATTTAAATTCTTTAGAAGAGAATATAGTATGTGGTACAAAGAATACTGTAAAAGTAAATTTAGAAGAGAAGTCATAAGTTATTCACAAATTGCTACCGGGGTATTAAAGGAAATTGTAATACAGACAAACTTATTAGGCAAGGCACGATGTTATTTCCCAATTGAATAAGGATACAAAATGAGATATGGGTCACACTAATCAGTACATCACACAGATTGAACAGAAAGCATATAAGAAGAAACACTATAGGAGGGAGTCCTAATGGAGTAAACACAATGGAAGACTAAGGATTTAGTAATTCGATTTTAATAGAGGCTGTCAATTTTTCTATTTTATTTCATAATATTGTACTTATGGCAATAATTGTAACTAACAGTCCCGGTGCGCATTGCTACTCTCTGGCAAAATATCATCATTCTGGTGTCTCAGAATTCAATAAGAGATTTTTAATATTAAATTAATATAATTATGTAAAATATTTGACAAAGACTACTTAATTGATTTGAAAATATGTCTCCAAGTTTTATATCCAAACTTTGATCCAATTTATTGCATTTTCGGTAGAGTTTCCCTGAAAATTTCAACAAAATTAGTAAAGTCGTCTCCAAGTTTATAAGAAATATACATACAGACAAACATAGTTCCATGACTGAAGAAAAAAAGATGAAAAGAGGAGATATGGAAGAGTTCTGCAATCTAGATGATAAAGTGGTCATTGTTCAATGGAAAGATTCAAAATTGGTCTTATTGGCGTCTTCTGCATTCGGTTGCAATCCCATAAATGACGTTCGTTAATGGTGCATAAGGAAAAGAAATTTATCCAAGTCTCCCGACCAAATATAGTACAGGTGGTGTGGACATTTGCGACCAACAAATAGAAATTATAATCAATTTTAAAGACTTAGCTTGCTGCAATGCATGAACAGAATATAGAAATGCTTGTCGAGAAATTGGAACATCAACGAAAGATACCCATGACCAACAAAGTTTTCGACTTGCGATAGCTGAAGCATTGGTAGCTGTACATATCATAAAAAGAACATACTGGAATGGAACTCTGAATCCGAAACGGACTCCATAGAAGAAGCTGTTCAGCCTTCCAAACGATACCGACCAGCGGACGAGCCATGTATTGAAAAAAGACTGGATGGTTTTAACCACTGGCCGGAAGAAATTGTGTTAAAATCACCTGAACCTGAATGTGTCATCGCCAAGGATGTTTATCATGTACACGCACATGATGTTCCAAATGCGATGTATTATTTTTGTTACAAAAAAATAAAATAAAATTAAATAAAATTAGACCTAAATGCATCAATTGTGCGGGTCCTGAAAATCCTTGAAGGATATAATAATTCCAAAATGTAAGCACTGAATATCTTTTAATAAAACACACATAAAATCCATAATAAATCATAATTTTGGAATATCCAAAAAATCATAAAAAAATCTTCAATAGAATAGAGGATATAGATAAAAAAAAAAACAGGCGAATGCTTCACCCATATGTATGTCAATATTTAATTATCATGTAGGGATGGGTATCGACCAACAAAATATCGATTAATGACATCGATTATTATGTTTTACTAATAATTCGATTAATCTGATTAATCGATATCCACCCCTTGTTCATAGACGACCAATGGGGAACAATGATTTAGAAATGTGTTGCTCGTATGGAATAGAATTTTATTATTCAAAACAACTACTAGTACAAAATCTCCAGCATAAGTTAGTGGATTCTTTTCGAATATTTTTGTCTACCACTGTTTGCCCAACATATCATCATAGTCTTTCAATTTTTTTTTTTTTTTTGTTTTCCTTGGTTATTTTACTCATTTGCCCTTGCCAGGCATCCTGCCAGTCCTGAGTGACTGAGTGCGTTTCTGGCAACAATAATAACAACATAAACACAAACTGTAGTTGTAGTTGTCGTTGTAGTTGTAGTTGTCATTGTATCTGAAACGGCAACAGTCGCCGGAACGCCAGCAACAGCAGCAGTAGCAGCAGCTGCTGTATCTATAGTTGCCAACACTAATTGTTGTTGTTCTCATTTCCTGTTCTTGTTGATGTTGTTCATTCTGTGGCTGAGTCATAAAACCTGAGCGTTTCTGTTTACTGTTTTGTTCCATTTTATTTTGTTTTGTTTTGGTTGTGTTTGTGCGTAACAAGTTTTGTTATGTTTTTTTGTATCTTTCCATCTTTCTCTTTCTTTATAAAATCAGTAAATCTTGTTTCTTTCTCTTTTCTGCATTTCATTTAACGTAAAGTGATATGCGTTTAACGCTGCGTATGCGTGACATTAATTTAATTGCAGTTTTAAGGCAAAAAAAAAAAAACGCTTAACACATGAAAACTTTGCCTTTAACCATAAAGATTTTCATGATGATGTTGATAATGATGATGACTTAAGCGTTATCTTTGATTTAATTTCTTGTTAATTAATGTTGTGCTACTTCTGTTTTTCTTTATCACTTTTTCTCCACACATGTGCTTCAGCTTCAGCTTAATTCTTTTATTTTTTATTTCTTTTCTTTCCCACTTTTCTTTTGCATGTTTGCTTCTGTGATTTTTCTTATTGTTAAGTGATTTATACATATTATAATTTTATAAAAAGGCTAAGCACACACAACAACGTGCAACCTTCAATTTCTTTCAATTTCTTGTTGCTCTTTAAAATGTCTTGATTTTGTCGTCGTTGTCGTCATCTTCGTAGTCATCATCTTCGCAGTCAACGTCATCTTTGTTTGCGCCATTTGCGCCGGTAATGAGTTAATTATAACCGAAAGGCGTCTTATTATGTTAATACGTGAGCAGATAGATAGATAGATAGATACAGTATCTGTGGTTATGCGTGTGTGTGTGTGTGTGTGTGTGTGTGTGTGTGTGTGTGTGTGTGTGTGTGTGTGTGTGTGCTTTCACACAAGTGTCTTCAACTAAGCAATTGGACTACAACAAATTGCATAAATTCTCTATGGTTATGTTTTTTTTCTGTCTATCTATCTATCCATCTATCCCACTGACTGTTGGTCTGATTATCCTTTTGCTTCTTCTCCGTTTACTTCTGTGTACGCATTATGTTAATGATATGTACTAAAGAGAGATTTGCTTACAAACTCACATGCTTACATATGCAACTTCAAATTGTCACAGAATCACAGAATCACCGACACCGGCTGTCCTTCACGGGCTTTGTCAAAATGCTCATGCAATACCATGAGAACATCTGCTCACAAACTCGAAATACTCCAGTTCCATACTAAAATCAAGGAACTCCTGCTGTTATTTGAGCTGCTTGGGTTATAACAATTAGCTGCTTGTGGTCGCGCTTATGGTTAACCAGCATCCGTTGTCATCCTCTTTCATCGTTCTCGTTCTCATGCTTCTGCTTCTGCTTTTCCATCTACTTCTACTCATGTTCATATTCTCAAACTCATGGTTTTGATTCTGGTGTCATCCTTGTCATCGTTGAAAGGTGTTGCCTTGTCATACAGTTGAAGTGCTTAAAGTCATTCGTGCGATTTGCTGCTCCTTCTTCATGTGATGATATCTTCGTGTTCTCTACCTTCACTCATTCTCAATCTCATACCACATACTCCAATGCTTTTGCTTTGTTGTTATTGTTGCAAGCTTAAATTATTCATGTCCATTGAAATACAGTAGCAGTAGCAGAAGTACTGACAATAGCAGTAGCAGCAACCTTGTATGTTTAAGGTATCTCAATGTAGTCACTCAGTTCTCATGTTCGACCAAAAAGTTTAAGTGTGACTTTTTTTATGGTTTGTTCCCAGGAGAGCAACTTTTCTTCGGTATATTCTTTCTTTTTCTTCATTCTTCTTCTAAACAAAGTCCGAAAAAAGTAAAAATGAAAACATACAAGTCATGTGCATTGAATAAATTCTTCAATGGACAAACAGACTGAAGGACGCACCTACTACGACTACGACTACTACTACTACTAAGACTATTCCATCTACCATATCTCTCCAAATGCTGCTGTTGTTGTTGTTGTTTCGTAGAGAGATACATTATTATGTCTTGTCTTCCTCAAAGGCATTCATTAGTTAAGGGGGCGTTTTTATGTGTATTTCAGTTTGCTTTCTTATAGAAACTTTCACAAAGAAATAGAAATAAAGGAATAAAAAACACTTAAAGGTCCAAAACTTAAATTTCTATCCATAGAAGAAGAATTTATTTAAGCCTTTTTTTTTTTGTTTTTATTTTGTTATTTGCATCGCTTGATTGATTTAATAAAAGATTAATTTTGTCATTCAACTAAATTGGTCCCAAAACTGTGAAATTGCTTCCATTAAAATGTAAATTGTTAGAATGAGATTTTCTTTTCTGTGTCTTTTTTTTCTCTTCTCTTCTCTTTTTATTTATTTTTGTTTTTGGTTTTTGTGAAATTGAAAGTGAAAATTTGTGCTTCATTTATTATTTTTTCCTATTTTTTGTGTTTTTATTTTTATTTTGTTTTATGGTTCTCAGGTGACATTGCGTATGAGTTATTCAAGCTGAAAACTGAATAAAATTCCTGAAAATAAATAATTAAATTAATTGATGGATCTACTAAAAAAAAAATATCAAATACAATATTTCTTTTAAAATGGGAAAACAGAGAATTCTTTCATGGAAAATATGTGAATAAAGTTAATCAATTGTTTTTCATTGCCTTTTTTAGGGAATGTAAAGTTCTAAGCAATTTTTCAAGAAGATTTTTTAAAATTATTTTATAGAAACGGAGAAAAGTAATCTATCTATCTACTGACTGTTGCTGTTACATCCACAAGAAAAACTGTAGTTTCAAATGGTTTTTCTTGTAACTCATATAAAAATAGACTCCTCTTACATTATGTTCCAGTGATGCCAAATGTATTTAGTTGATGTTCTTAAACTAAGTGACAAAGGCATTTCTTTTATTTTTGTTAAAAAGACTTTCAATCAATTTTGAATTCTCGAATTGTCACATCAATGTTCGCCGATGACACAAAGCAGCATCAGACCTGAACAATCATCTTAAAATAATTCAAGAGAATAAATGTTAATGAACAAAAATGAAGGCATGTCACATTTACACTAAACTGAAAAGACTTGCAATTTAGTATCCTTAAATTGAACTACAATTCCTCAAACTCATAATTTAACTTATTTTGGCGGTCACATAGATTGGCCTCTTACTTGGCAGAAGCACATTATGCGACCCAGTTGTACAGCTTCTTGGAATGGAACACTGCTTGTTGATAAGGACAACGAGTGCGGGGAAGAGTAGCATGGCAGTTGTTGTTGTTGTTGTGATTGTATGAAAAATCTAAAAATTTTTGAATTTTTGAGTGTATAGTATGAGGGACTTGGCGGAAACACATTGAATAAAAAAAAATTCAGATGAAACTTAAAGCGAAAAATCTCCACTGGTTAATCAACTCAAGTTCTAACCAACGACTTGATTAGAAGGTTCTTCTATATAACTCCATCATTAAATCAATTTGGACATACGGTTCAGGATTATGAGGAACCGCAAAAGCTAAGTAGTAATGTTAAACTTATACAAAGACCTCAATCTAAATTTCTCAAAGCAATAAAAGGTTGTTGCTCCATGATATCAGAAATAAAGGCATCAACAAAGTTTTTAATGTACTGCAGGTAAAAGATGAGTGTTCGAAGCGGAAATGTAACTCTGGAGCATGTTTATCTAGTAGTCAGAGCTCTTATTCATACATGAAACTCATCTCGTCTCCGTAGCAATAATCGTCCAGCTCTTCTGTTAAGGCGCATCATAAGATGCAACCCCTTCTTCTACTTGTAGGAACGGAACGGAAACAAATATATTTTATATAATTTAAGATTTGAAACCATTTTTTAATCCTTAATTAAAATATGTACTAGGAGATACAAAATTTCCTCAAATGAAGTTTAATAAAAAAATAAATAATAAAAAAAATGTTAAATAATTCTTACTAGAAGACTATGAAATACTTTTTTAAATTCTACCCGTGCTCGTGCTAGAGACAGTGTGTAAGTTAGTCTTTATGTAGTATATTTTGTTTATTTAATTGTTATAAATTATTATATTTAAAATGTGAAATAAACAGCTTAACACAAAAAAAATAAAAAAAAATAATTTAAAATAAAAAAAGAAAATTAAATTCTACCCTACAGTTCATAGAATATATATACGTATTAGAAGCTGCGTGGCTTCGCTCACAACTGAAGTCCAATAGAATGAACTCGAATTGAATTGAATTTAATTGAGTGAGAGCGAGACACGAAATGAATGAAGATGAATGCGACTGTGCTTTGAGTTCGAAAGCCGTCTGCATTTTGTGAAATGAGTTAGAATAAAATGGCGTGCAAAACGAAATAAATACGTCATCACAGCTGAGACATTCCAATTAATTCGAATCATTCATTCATTTCGTTTGTTTTGAGTGAAGCGCGCAGTTGTACAATGAGCGCAGCAAAAGACGCTGACGAGTCTGTAAGTGGTTGTGTGTTTTAAACAAAATTTTCCATTGCTTTTTGTTGTTTTATTTCTTCTTTTTTGTTACGCACAGCAAAACAAAAACAACCCTTTTTGTTTTGCAAAAAAGTGAATGCATTCGAATTAATTCGAAACCAACCTCTCATTCGAACTCATTCAATTCGTTTCTCTTTGTTTAAATGTTGTGCGACTGAATCTTACGTGAACACTCACTCAATTCATTTTGAGCATTGTTAATTCGATCGTCTTTTTTTTTTTTGCCTTCATGCAGTCCTCGTATACGTAATACGTACGTATATAGTCATTCCATAACCTTTACTCGCAATATGTGGATATTTACAATATTCATTACTCTTTGTTTCAAATTTATTATGATCTTATTAGTTTCTAGAAGAATATATTGTCCTAAACTCTTGTCATAAGATATTTATTATTATTATAACACTACAATATATCCACCAGAGATGTGAAGCGAAGGTCCAGTTTTCATGAAGGTCTCACAAATTAATGAGATCTTTGCGAAACCAAACAAAAAAAAATTCTTTCTCTCTCACTAACATGTTTCATTAAATATAAACGTGAATAAAATCATGAAAAGTATTGCATTCGCTCTGCTAATTAATAAGCATTAACAAAAAACTTATAATATTAAAGATCACATCTTATCCAGATGTGGTAATCAGAGTAAGAATAGAATAAATGTACATGAGAAAAACAAAAAAATAAAATAAAATAAAATAAAATAATTTTTTTTTTTGATATTTTATTAAAACTTATAAACATTGGATTTCACTTAATGTTTTCAGCTAAACAAATTGTTTCGCCATGACTCTTTCATCCTGAGTCTTTTCCTGACTTTCCTGAGTGTCAGTTTCATAGTCTGGGAAAAACAAGCAATTTCACTCTAGAACGCGGATTCTTTCAATACCTTCATGAAAAGCTTGTGAGACTGTATTTATATACGAGTATCTACATTACATTTTTTTTTCTATCGTTCTCAAGCATTACGTTGTTATTCTCTTTTGTAAATACTAATGTAATAATATTTTACAATTTTATTATTACATATTGTTCTTGATCTACGAACGTTTCGTTTCTTTCATGAAGGTCTTGTGTCGATATTATGGTTTCGTTTATTTCATGAAATATTTTGTTGAGCTTGTGACTGCATGAAGGGAATACCATACGTTGATCTCACATCTATTGCTGCTCTCTTTCGAAATACTTCAAAAACGTATCGTTCGTCGTTCTTGCTTTGAGAGAGTCACACATTTGCTTTGTTTCGCTCTAAGTTCATTCTCGACTTGCTTATGCTCATTTTTTAATGAAACCATCACAATCATGTTTTTTTACCTTCTCTGCAAATCTCTGCTATTTAATTACATACAGATATTTCATAACTCAATCGTATGATTTCCTTCTAATTTTTAAAAATCTTAAATCTTCAATCAAAAATAAATTCTTAATACCAATTAATCAAATATGTATGAATTTAGCTTAATTTATACAAGCTCCTTCTTATCAATTCTCCCATCCGACATTTTACTCTGAGTTTGTTTGTCCTAATCTTTCTTTCTAGATTTCATTACTGATTTACTCATATTTCATTATTTCTTTTTAAACTTTCATCAGTTGTGTGAGTGATTTCATATGCCAGCATAATTTTTCATACTATATACACACACACACACACACACACACACACACACACACACACACACACACACAAACACATGTGTATGTGTCTATATACAAATGGTATATATATCATATATCACTTATACAATATACAATATGTATGTAGTATCTTCATAACAAATAATATTGATGCCTTAGCACGACCAACATTAGCGCAATATTGTATTTTTCCTTTATTTTTCTTTGCACAAGTGAAACATTTTTTAATTAATTTTAATCCTTGCAATTACACATATGACACGCTTCTATATACATATGTACATATTATACATAGTATATGTGAATATACATCGATGCCAAAACGCTTAACATACTTTCTGAAGTATTAAAATACAAACAAAAAACAGAAAAACAATATTGAATTCATTCGCATAAATAGTACAAATTATTAAAAAAAGAAAACCAAAAAAAAAAAGGAATGTCATTTATATTTACGTTTATTAAAAAAAAAATACAAAAATACACACAAAAACAATGAGATTCTCTTTCTTAAGGAAAATATTAATATTTGTAATGAATTATTAGCATGTCCTCCTCCTCCTCCTCCACTCTCACTCTCACTCTCACTCCCCACATATTTCATCTTTGTTAACTGTCAACCACAAATTTGGGGTTTTTTTTTGTTCCATGAATTTTTGATGATTATTTTTTCTTTGTGAAACATATTTTTTCGACATTTTTATAAAAAAGTTGTCAATTTGTTTTTTATTAAATTTTTTTTTAAAGTAAAATGAAAAAGGTTAATAAACTGAGTCTGAATAATGCTAATGACAACTGATGGGGACAAATAAACATAGAAGAGGAAAACTTAAGCTGAATTACTGATTGCCAAAAAAATGAATGAATCTTGTTAAAGAATTGATAATGCAAAATTCAATTGAAAGCTCAGGCAAAGAATGGAAGCATTTGATTGTAAATAAATATATTCTATTGATGTAATATAATGATACATGGGTTGCTCAATATGTTCTTAGAAAAAGATAGAAAATCATTGTTGTTTTATTTATTTATTATTTTTTTTTTTTTTTTTTCATTATAATCTCCTTCTACATCTACGTTCATACTATTCAAATCTTTCTGCTACATTTATTAAACTGTCAAAAAAATAGGTTTCCGGAAGCTCCTCAAAAAATACGTTTGTTTTAGTGATGATCTCCTTATTTGATGAGAAACCTCATCCACTGAGTTATTTTTTTAAATTTAGAAATTAAAAGACGTCTCTGGATGGCAAATCTGGTGAATAAAGTGGATGTTGTAACAATTCGAATTTTAATTCCATGATTCCATGACCATCGAAACTGCTCATGTAGAAGGATATCACGTTCGCTACCAAGCGTCACATATGTGTGACACAGAATTTTTTGTTTGAATGTGACAGACATGAAGGTGGACCTTGTAGACCACTTCCAAATGCAAGGCATTGATATTATTAGATGTCTGCGTCACATATATGTGACACTTGGTCTAAGAGTTTGATTTTTTACCTATAGATCAGCGTCATACTAATGTGACATATTATGAAACAGCAGCTAGTAGTTTTATACCTAGGAATATGTTCCCAGTGAAGAAAATGAATTATATTACGACATATCCATGAAAATCATGTTTGGTCCACTGGGGAGAAACATAATTTCCCTCCTGTTAGTAAACGTGATATTTTTCTTTTTCCAAATGAGGTCGTTTTGTCTTGATTATTGGGTTAATATGGATGGTGTCAAGTCAGATAACAAACTGATAATTGCAGGCGTTCCTCGGAGTTCTGTGTTAGGTTCCAAGCTCTATAATTTGTACACCTATAGCAATCCAACACTTAACCATTGTCAAGCTTTAATCTTCATTGATGACACAGCTCTTTTCTGATCTGGCAATGAGATTCAAAAATTTTATATATAGGCTTTATAAAATACCAAAGATTTATACAAATTTTGATGTTCTTTTGGCCTTTCTAATTGATGTATCCATTTTTAACAGTGTAAATACTAGTAAACTCCTAGAATCTTGAGATTTTTATATAGAAACATATAAAAAAAGACTAACTTTGGCTATGCCGAAATTGTAATACTCTTCATGCCCCAGCGGGTGGTCCGAGGGTCTTGAAATTTATAAGGTTGGTGGCTTAGACACTTATAGTGTCCAAATTTTAATTCGATAGTACAAAAAACAAAAAAGTTTATCTAATAAGAACTTTCATTTGGATCCCGGTTTGTATGGGGGGTACCCCACGTAGTGGTCCGAGGGTCTTGAAATTTTCATTGTTGGTGGATGTGGGTCAGAGACTTATAGTGTCTAAATTTAAGTTTGATACCGTCAAAAAATAAAAAACTTTTTTCTAATAAGAACATTAATTTAAAAGGGGGTTTGTATGGGAGGCCCGATTCGGCTGATTCTCGAACTTGGTCGGCGTTTGGTAAAAAGAAACCTATTTACAAAATTTCAGCTCTCTAGCTCAAAAACTAAAGGACTTGGAGAGCGAACAGAAGGACAGACTGAGCGAAGGACAGACTGAGCGACGGACAGACGGACATGGCTAAATCAACTCGTCTCACAAATATATATACTTTATGTGGTCTGCGATGTCTCCTTCTGTGTGTTACAAACTTCATGACAAACTTATAATACTATTCACTAACGTGAAGAGTATAAAAATAAAAGGAATTATTCAAAAAAAGAATTCTTGACGAAAATCTCTTTTACTTAAAATTCTTCAATACAATAATATTTTATCTGCTACTTAAAGTACCTAAAATGTATCTCTACATGTATCCCCAATAGAATAAATATAAGTAAGTTTATAGTTGATCCAATAGCCATCGATATTAGTGCATCATGCATTGTAATTTTAGTTACAAGTCAACAATAAATAAATAAAAAATAAATAAAATTTATAGTTTAATAAAGTTATCAATCTCTCTTCATCATCATCATCAACATCGTCATTATCATCATCTTTTATATCTTTATATTAACATTTACTAACATAATATTGTATAAGTTTGTATATTTGAATATTAACATCAAGTGTCTTTAACTTACATAAGACTTAACCCATAAATTTTCTAAAAAAAAACCTAAATCGATGAAAAAAAAAAAAAACCTTAAATGGAATTAAATGAAAACATTTTAAGGCTTATAAATGGCAGCTAATCAAATCATATTATGAATGAATGAACGATTGCACAAAGATACTAAAGACTGATAAAATAAACCAACAGACAGACACACAGACAGACAGACAGACAGACAAAAAGTTAGGATATTCAAACGGATGGATGGATGGATGGATGGGTTGGTTGATTAGATGGACAAATGAATGGAGGGACAATACTCGTATACACGTAAGTATTTGATAAAATATTCGTATACATGAATACATCCGGTTTGACTTTATAATATAAACACAAATAATATTATTAACTTCAATCTCTCTAACCATTGAATATGTGTTTATTCTGTCCTTCTGCTGCTGCTTATTCATTGTATCAATTGCTTTTATTGTGTATCTATAGCCTGCGTATAACTGTAAATATGCGAATCTCACTTTCAAATCATCATCATCAATAATAAAAACAACAACAACAACAACAACAGCAACAACAATAAATGTAACATTTTCCTTTATACTATAAACATTGAATATGTATAACAATTGCAAAAATCTGTAACCAATGCCAAAATCTCTGTATATCCTATCCACTCTCACTGACAAATTTGATTAAATTATAATAATAATAATGATTTATATGAAAATTGCTCAAGTGTTTTCAGGCGAATTGTTTCGATATACAATACACACACAATTCATATGAGTATTTATTCAGTTTATAGATAATGTGACAATGGGAGTGAGGATATTCCAAAGGACATCATGCATGGCATATGCATGCATGGCATTGCAAAGGAAATGAAAGGGGAAGAAAGTAAAAGCAAAGGGAAACTCAAAATATACATACAAATATCGTAGGCGACAGTCAATTGGGTTTTTTGGTTTGCTTTGCTTTGTTTTGCTTTGCTATGATTTGATTTGTTTTATTTTATATTGTATTTCAATTGCTTATGGGTTTGAGATTTTCTGATATGTTTATTATATGAAGAGAGAAATAAACTTAATGTTGTTGTTGTTGTTTGTTGTTGTTATCCTTGTGCATTATGTCCTTGTTGTTGTACATGTGTAATTGCTGTTTGACATGACATTAATATTTGAAAATAACCAAAGTATAACATAAAATACAATATGATTTATTAATTGGATCAATTTATGCAGAAAACGAACCCATTATTTGTAGACATTTTGCTTTAATTTGTGACTTTTAGTAATATGAATAATAACAAACAACAACAACAACAACATAATTTAAGCTCATTCATTTATATATTTATAACTAAACTCATTCACTCACTCACTCACTCACTCATTCATTCATTCATTTATTCATACATTTAATTCATTTCAATTTATTTTATTTCATATGAAAGCATAAAACACTTTATGATTTTGCTTTCTGCGCTTTTTATTGAAACTGAAAATGAATCTCTCTGGAGTTTAAAAGGTTCATTTTGATTGCATTATACAATTTCTGTTTCTGTGTTTTTTTTTTTTTTTTTTTTTTCATTTTAAAATATTCTCATACTTTTTGAGGAAAATGAGACACAAAATTGTTGTATGTAGGTTGACTTTCGAATTGCATCCATTACCATTGCCATTGAATGATAAAATTGCAACAATAGTCTGATAAAGAGTACAAAATGCTAAAACACAAAACTTAAAATTGAAAACAAGACATTAAAAATTCATAGGTGAATTTTGACCAAATGCAAAATCATATGCAGAAATGCATATGAACAAACATCAACATTATGCATAAACTAAACATGAGTAGTTTTAAAAGAAAATTTTCTGTTTATCGTTGACTTTGACTCCATTCTAAACTTTAAGCTAACAATTCTTAATTCTATTGAGCATGTGCTAAAAATCTCCGATTGCTTTGAGGTCTGTTGTCTTCAATTCGTAGGTGTGTCAGCAGTTCGAGAGATTTCATTTTTCGAACACTTTGATGTTCCAATGAAGAGCTGATTGAAGAATGTTTATTTTAGAAATATTTTACACGTAGCGATTTTATTGTTACTTGTTACTAGTGTTTACACTCAGTGACAAATGCCAAGTAAATATTTTGACATTTCTCACTCGCATTCACTCCACAAGCACCACACAATAGGAGAAGAAACTTCCCTCCTTTGTGGCATATCGAGAATTGCAATTGTGTCGGAATTGGGTTGAAATAGACTTCGTATAAGTTTTCTTAAGCCAATTATAAATCCATCAAAGTATCAAATCTCATCCTATCATATCTCAAATACTTGTAAGCTATTCATCTCTAAATTCTCTATATAATAAATAATAAAAATTTCATAGTTAAATGAAATCACTCAAAAGCTTTTATATTGTAGTGATTCTCTATTAATTAAAAAAGAAATAAAATACTTTAAAATATAATATAATATAATAAAAGTTCCTCAACTTAACTTTAGATGGTTTTTAAGTCCTAGAAAAATCTCTGAGCAACTTTCACAATTTCATATTAGATAAAAATCTTATGAAACTACTCTCGCATCAACAACAGCAGCTAACAGGCGAAAAGATATAGCGAAACATTGAGATATTCAGATATTTCTAGTTGTTCTTGTTATGTTGCGTTTTGTGTATGGGTAAAGGTAAATATGCGTGCATAGGAAAGTTCTTCCTGAAAATGACGATGATATGCGAAAAATCATTTTCATCATTTTACCTATTTTTCGACATAATGAACTCATTTGAGTATGAAAAGTTGCCTAAAGTTCATTTAGCAGATGAAACAGATAAGTCGTCATCAACTACAAACAACTATACAAAATACAAAAGCATCTACTATTCTTGCCTATAGTATAAGTATAGTCTATCTAACATTTGTTTGTATATTGTACACCATACTAAGGTTGTTGTTGTCGCATGACACGAAGCATTCTATTCTACTATACTCATTTTGATTCTTAATTCGAGTCATCGTCATCGTCATTATCATTATCATAATCATGACAATCATTTAACGCATTTCACACGCAAAAAAAAAAAAAAAAACTTTAATTGGGAATATACAGCATATGCGTAATACTTGGTAGACTTAAACAACGACATACTACTATAACTACTACTAAAGTAGTATCAGGTAACAACTATTTCAGCAACAACTACATCAAGAATAACAGCAACAAGACCCTTATCTATCTATCTATCTATCTATGTGTATATCTATCTATCATTTCAACAGGGAGAGAAATATTCATGGATCCTTAGCATGATTTCGTTGGGTTTGCTTTGCTTTGCTTTGCTTTGCTTTGCTTTGCTTTGCTTTGCTTTGCTTTGGTTTGGTTTGGTTTGGTTTGGTTTGGTTAGCAGTAGAATATTGTGTGTACTACTATGTCATTTGCTATTTATCAGCGTTAATTGTAAGGCTGAAACGCTAATGAGAAATATGCTACTAATGCGCTTAACTATGCGAATGAACGAACAACTAACAAAGAACAAAGTAGGAAGGTAAAAGGAGGAGGAAATGCTTTCAAATATTTTCATGACAAAGTTGGCATGGCATTCAACATTGAAAAACAATGTGCAAATTAAATATTTTAATATAATAAATGACAAAGTATGTAAAATTAGTAGTGCTGTTTGTCATATCTTTTTGTTTGTAAATGTGATTGACATTTATCTCTTTATATATCGTCACAGCTTTCTAAGCTTAATAAACCTAAGCGCTTTACCCACCAACACCAACAAACCAACAATACCAACAATGACAGCAACATACAATTAAAAGAAGAAGAAGAAAAAAAAATACAAAACAACCTCAAAACTTACACTTCCTGTTAAAACGTTGAAAAACCCCAAATACCAAAGCCCAATCAAGCATATAAACCAGGCAAGGCAAATGTAACAAAATGAAACCCAATACAAAACACCAAAAGCCATCAAACCAAACCATGATCCATTCAACCAACCAATCAACCAACCAACCAACCAGTCCATTCCATCTATCCAACTATCCAATAATTCATTCATTCATTCATTCATTCATTCATCCACCCATTCATCCATCCATCTCCATGGGACATTTTTCATCGAATTTTTCAATATTAATTAGGCGCAACTTGTGTGCGTGTTGCATATGTGGCGGCTTAAAAACACTTTGCATAGCTTGAACTTTTGAACTATTAGCATCAGCAGCATCAGCAGCAGCAGCAGCAGAAGCAGAAGCAGCATTGCAAACAACGATATACTCGAATGTATGTATTTTCCCCTATTTGGTATTTTTCTTTTTTCTATTTTGGTATTTTGGTTTTCCTAACCAGGTACATATGTTTAGTTAAATTGTTGTGTTGTGTTGCGTTCTGTTGTCTAATGTAGTTTTGGTTTCTGAAGCCCAAAAATCCCAAATTAGTATGGTTAACGGGTTGTTTTCAATAGAATTAGAAACATAGGACGACATAGATAAATTATCTAAATATGTGACAGTAGGCTATCAAATTTCCTAATTGAGATAAAGAGAATAAGCCACACAAAGAAATAATCATTCAAAATGTTGAAATTTTGACACCAGAAAGAAGACAAAACAAAAGACAAATTGAAAAGAATTAAAATTGAAGTTGAGAGGAAAAGTACATTTACACGTTAACATATTCTTGATTTCATTTGAAGTTATAATTGTTTGTAAGAATTTTCATATATTTTTTGTTAAATATGAAAATATTTTTAAGCATTTTTAATTTGATTTGGTTATATAATCTTAGATAATTGATATTCTCTTTTTTCTTTTTTATTTTGAACCCTTTTGCTAATCATTATTTTTGTATTATTTTTTGACAAAATCTCATGTTGATATTTATTAAGTATACGTCATGTATTTCTACTACAATATATGATGATGACTAATATTCCACACACTTAAATTTCTCAAAGAAGAAGGTGTTTTTTTATTAATTATTTGCACAGTGATTTATTAAAATATATAAAAAAGTATTTACAATTCTACGTAGAATTAGAAGTTCATGGACTTAAACATAAATACATATCTTATTTATTTAATTTATTTAAAAAAGACTAAGTTAATAATTTTAAATTATAACTTATTAGTTATTTTATAAGCAATAGCGACAGAGGCCTTCAGCTCAAAATACATATTATTATTGGAAAAATAGTTTAACAAGAGATAAATTCTTAAACTACTTAAAAATAGCAGCACTAGATGTCATGGCTTTCAGCTCTCAGATTAATAAGAACTTTAATTAATTAAAATTTAAAGTTTTATAGTTTTTAAGTATTAGTTTTAATTAGGTTTTTTTTTTTTTAAATCTGAAGAAAATCATCAAAAGCCTGATCGGTCTACTACCGAAGTGCGGGACTTTAACGACGCTAAATACTTCCGCCCCATGTTCTATTGTCCCCCCAGAACAGTCGTTAGATATTTCGTTGGGAGGAGACCACGAAGTAAGTATTGATGAGTAAGTGCGGTGTGGCCGACTTAGAGGCGAATACAAAATTTTATTGCATTTCGATGACACTGAGCAAAGTAAATTGGGGAAATGGCACCTAGGTTAATATACTTGTAATGCTGGCATGGATTATCCCATGAAATCCTGTCTTTCATCCGAATGTGAGATTTAACCAAACGGAGAATATTTCTTCAAATTTGTTGACTGTGTGCAGTCTTAAATTGACATACTTTTGACTTAAATTCAATATTTGCTTCCATAATATTTACTACAAAATCTTCTTTTAGAATCAGTCAAAAATGGTGGATCAAATTTTGCATATAAAGCTTTTGTTAAAAAAACTGAAAAACAAATTCATTTTTTACATTCGCATTTGATTTTTTTTTTTTTTTTTTTTTATAGAAAATTTAGTATCTATTAGTAATGAGGGTGGACAGAGGTTCCGCCAAGATATTTTAATAATGGAACAGAGATATCAAAGTCACTGGGAACCTTCAATGATGGGTGATTATTGTTGGTTGCTTATAAGGGAAAGTAATCTATAAATAATCTAAAAGTGTTTGTGAGCGCATCACGTAAAATTTACTCATTGGATTCAAAATTGAATTGCTGAAAAAGAAGCAGCTCTATTGTGATTGAAATATAGTGTTTATTTTATTAAAATTGACTAACAGAATCAAAAGATATTAATATATAATTTTATATATACAAAAAATTTTCTAATAAATTTTCTTACAAATATTCTGCGCAAAAAACACTTTGTGCATCCAAAAATCGTTTAGGCAAGTGGAGTCATTGATTCAATTTATTAACCATTGTCTCACAATGCATACATCAAACGTTCAAACTCAGTTTCAGAGTCAGTTTTTTGTTTTTTATTTCTACGGACGAAGTCGCGAGTACAGTTAGTCCAAGCATATTTTTTTTAAGAATTTGAAGGTGGATTTTGATTTTGTACTTTTACATATTTACATATATCTTTCTTTTTTTTTTCTATATCTTCCTCTAACACTATCATATATTTTTCTAACTAAAAGAAAACTTCCATTGAAAATACTTGTACAATATTTAAGGAAACAAGTCTGAAATACTTTTTTTTCTATTTACAATGGTTTGATTTAATAATTTTGACTCAATCACTGTACATATTATAATTATTGCATCTTATAAAAATTAACCAGAAAAACCAACAAAAAAATTATTACCTGATTTTTAATGGTGTTTATTATATTTTATCTGCAAAATTTTACAATTAGTTCATAGTTTTAATTTTCATATTTCAATCTTTCCAAATTTGTTTTCTTTTTTTTTTTTGTATTTTGTGTTTTTCAGCTTTTAATATTTTAATGCCACACTTTCGTAATGCTTCAATAGTAAAGTAGAGTAATAACATTGAGCAATAGAACTAAAATAATTATTATCACAACAACTATAATAACAATTTATACAAATATAGATATTTCATATATGTATTTATAAAAATAGATATACATATGTATGTACATATATATGTATATATGTATATGTGTGTGTATTGTAGATACAATAAATTGTGCTTATGTATTGTAGATAGATGGAGTTCATAATGTTTTGTGTGGTTTGCCTTTGAGTGATAATTATGTTTCGTATTTATTATTTTAACCGCTAATTACATAAAACACATTTTCGTTTATTCACTTTATTTAGTTTTCAATATAAATACTTGATTTTAATATACCCATACCCATACACATACTCATAATATACATATATGTACATATATCCACAAATACATATTGAAATACCTATTCATTATTCGATAATAACACAACAAAATAATTGTATAGTCACAAAGCATTTTTGTTGTATAATCGCGTTAAAGGATTTTATCTTCTATTTATGTAGTTTGGATTTTAGTTATTGTTGTTTTTTTTTTATTATTTTAATAGAGAGAAATCTTCTCTTTTGTGTAAATACTCATATTTTTAATTGATTTTTCTTAATAATTAATACTTTAATTTCATGAAATGAGATAAGATATAACACAATTAGAACAAAAGAATTTAAGGGAGATAAATCAATCATCAGAACTGGTTATGACTTATTGAAAGATTTGTTATGATATAAATAAATGATCAACTTCACTCATCAGTCTCTTTCTCTCTCTCTCTCTCTCTCTCTCTCCCATCCTTCATTGTCATTTAACAATATCTAAATACAATAGCAAATGTATAATTATTCTTCATCGTCGTCCTTTTTGTTTATCCAAGCCTTGTCCTACTATTTTGGATCGGGTTTCCTTGTACAAAGTCTCCAGGTTGAACGATCCTGCATTGTCTTTGTTGATAGGTTTTTGCTGCTTAGGTCAGATTTTAAGTAAACTTTCTGGTCCTCTCTATACTACATCCATTGCTAAGGTTCTCCTCAATGCTTGGTCTTCTGGCCTCATCATCATGTATCCGTACCAGTGTAGGCGGTTTTCTTGAAATTTATATTTGAGAGAAGCCACTTTACTGCTTTTTGAAATGTATTTGTTCTGAATCTTGTTGAGTAGAGTCTCACCAATAGTCCGGTATTATGGAATTTCTATTATGAAATTTGATATATCGGCCATCACTCTAAAGCATACAGCAAGACAAATCTGACTTCTGATTTGTATAAAGATATTTTCTATATAAAATTTACAAAAACAAATTTAAAAAAAAGACTATCTTTGGCTATGCCGAAGTTTTAATACTCTTCACGCTCCAGCTAATGGTCTGAGGGTCTTATAGTGTTCAAATTTTAAGTCGATAGTAGAAAAACAAACAAAAAAAAAAAAGGTCTAATAAGAACCTGAATTTGGATCTAGGTATCCCTCCTAATAGTTCGAGGGTCTTGAAATTTTAATGTTTTCTGGATATGGGTCAGGATCTTATAATACCTAAATTTCAAGTCGATAGTACAAAAACCAAAAAACTTTTTCTAATAAGAACCTGAATTGGAATATACTTTATATGGTCTCCGATCTCTCCTTTTGTGTGTTACAAACTTTATGACAAAGTTATAGAACAATTCACTGCGTGAAGAGTATAAAAACACAACAAACATCATTCTTATTTTGTATATAAAATGGCAATGATAATTTCATTATTAACGGTAAATAACTATTAATAATAACAATAAATTGGCTAATGCTTGCAATTACAATATCATTACACTCTCCCTTTTTTTTTCTTGTTGTTTGTATTTTTATAATCATATTTATTAATTGCATATTTTACAACACTAAGATTCTCATTAATTTATTATAGCTGTAAACTAAACACAACTTACAATTATGGCATTTCAATATTTTCGGTAATTAAACTCAAACATTTCAAGGCCACACTTCGCGAATAACAAACAAACAACAAATTAAAATATATTTTTTTATGGATATTTACAACTTCTCATTAGTTTAGATTAGATTAAAACATGGGTGGGAACTTCTACACCTCGTCACTAATAAAATTACAATTCCGCCAAGATTCTGTTATTCATCAAGAATTGCAATTTGATTTGAAATAATGATTACCCAGATAGCGAAGGTTAGTCCAAGTGGGAAAATAAATAATCTGCTGTCTCCTCCTCTTCATTACATTGCCTGCTTTGGTCATTGTGACTAAGCTGTAGGTTACGGCTATCCAACCTTTTTTGATTCCCAGAGCCACTTTGGAAGAATCCACTGTGAGTTGGGCCACAGATGGAGAGGAAAAATATTTTCCTTTTAAAAATCATTGTAATGCGGGTCAAAGAAAGAAATTTCTGTTTCTCCTCCGTTGACACTTCGAGCCACATTCCGGCTTCACTTGGGCCGCATGTGGCCCGCCTGTTGAACAGCCTACATTGCAGGTGCTTCATGACTACACAATGTCACGTTAAGAAACCTGTCACTACATGAATATCTTTCCGTATCAGACCCAGTATATTTTGGATTCTTTTGCGAGATCTTAATGGCATGATGGCTTTTGCTGACATATCATCTGCACTACTTTAAGGTCTTCTACTCTTCATTAGGTTAGGTTGGTCACGGCCACGCATAGACCCAAGGTCCCTTGCGACACCAGATGGAGTACCTATATGATTCATTTTATCGAAGGTACACATGTATCAGTTAGACTACTAGCGTTGTTAGAAAATCCTAGCAGTTGATTTACTTCCAGTTTAGCAATGTCGCTTAGATCTCTAAGCTGTGAAGTTCCTAGGTACTTTTATTGAGTTCTCAAAAGTACCGGGCAGAAACATAGGGGATGTTCCAAGGTTTTCCTATCTTCCATACGCTTCCTGCACATTTCACTGTCAGTAAGTAATTTGAAAGCACGCACCATCATCCTGTAATGACCGGTTAAGACGCCTATCAATGTACTGAAGCTCGTACGACTCACCTCTATAACAGATTCAGCGAATTTTCCACTATACCCATTACACATGGCTTTAGCTGTTCTGCAGTTGCTAATATTTCGCCATCTAACCTTCGCTTTTTCCTGTAAGTGGATTTTCAGATTATTGTAAATATTATTGAGTGGCATCAGTACGACGCTCTTCATTAGTATCAATTAATGTAAGATGAGGAACTTTGTTTTTATATTACAGAAATTTATGAAATTTAGCTTATTTATATTCCTTGCACTCCACTTGATATTCTTTGCACTCCACTGTCGTTTTATTTCATACTAGCTGGCCCGGCCACCCGTTGATGTGGCTTAGTTCAAATACACAGAATAGCACAACTTTTGAATGCAGTGAAAATATTTTCAAAAACAACACTTCCTTACACTAAAATTTTTTTATTCGAACCACATCACCGCTCTTAGTGAACATCATATTCAGAAAGAAGAGAACGAAGAGCGCAATACTCTCACACTATAGTTAATAAATGATAAGGAACAAATACAACAACATCAATACAACAAAGCATTTCCTCTTTATAATATTAGTATAGACTACAGAAAATACTTTCATTACCTTTAATACATTATTCCTTCGTCCTAATCACATAATCATTAATTTAAAGTGGCGCCTTTATCTTATCTCTACATGAATCTATGAATCATTGAATCATTAGCTATTCATACATTTTCTTTTTTAAATTTCCCTTATTATTCTTAAACAGAAAGACATGTACAATATTGATATATTGTCATCACCTATAACTTAAGCTCTCTCTCTCTCTCTCTCTATCTCTCTCTCTCTCTACTCTCTCTCTCTCTCTCTCTCTCTCTCTCTCTCTTCTTCTACTGTCTTTGTCTTATACTTATATTATAGGATTCTTTAAACCTAAGATATTTTTTTTTCCTTACACATTTCCATAATCAACACCAAAAATAGATCCATCACGACCTTCAAAGCATCGTTCTTGATTTTTACTCAATCATCATCATCACATTAAGGTGATCCCCATTGTCCTTCTTCAATATAAATCAATAAATTGATGCGTCTTAGTTTAGTAATATTTTTATTTGTCTTCTTTAAATTTCTTTATTATTATTGTATTATTTTTCCTATGTCACTCACCACCCAAAAACATCTAACACCATCATCATCATCATCATCATCATCATCATTCTATTACATAATCATCAACAAACATCATTGATTTAGGCAAGTCATAGAAAACTTATTTATTATGCTGATGAGTTGAATCCATGGCAAATACGTATGTGTGTATGTATGTGCGTATATTTGTACGTGTACGTATATATTTTCCATGGAAGGAAATAACTTTTGAGAAATTGTCAATTCATACATGTGTCAATGGTCAGCTTTTAGATGTCGATAAGGGATAACTTCTGGCTTGTCTATTGAGTGTCCCTTGTCGCATTATATGATGATTATGATTATGATAACAGACATTGATTTGAAAGGAAAATGAAAACTTTATGATGAAGGATTTTTGTATTATACTTTTAATTTTTTTTTTTTTTTTTTTCTTTTAATAAAACAAACAATGACAAATATATCATCATCATAACATAACTAGTTGTTTATCAAATTATCATACAAATGATATACATGGTTTCTAGTAGACATTCCAACAGTTAATTAAGAAACAACATTTTAAAACTTCAATTTTGATTTATTTAACAAAACAAAAGAAACAAATGTCTCCCTCATTTTAAATGTCCAAAATTGTAATTAACATAAAAATCAAAAATATTTTACTAAAAAACAAAACAGTTTAAATAAAATGGGGGGAAATGGAAAAGTAAATCATTTCAGTTTTTTATATTTGGTGGAAGTTAATAATTTATAACATGATATTGCATAAAATGAAATTTTAACATGATTTATAGATTCATTTTTTCATTATTCTTTTGAATAACAAGAAAATTCATAAAATAAAAAATATATTTAAAATATGTGTATTTTTAATAGCTTTCTTTTTGTACCTTTGATTTTCTGCATACAATTTTTTATTTATTAAAATTTTTCTTAGATCCATTCAATCAATTTATTATATGCATTTTACAATACTTGTTTCTCCAAAATCAAATCTCACTTATGCTTTCAATATTTACATGAGCTTATTACGAGTATAAACAGAAAAAGGGTTCTTCTTTCTCCAATAAAAAAAAAAAAAAATATCAACCTTTTAATATTAAATCTCAAAAGCAACCATTTAAAGATGCCAATATGAGTATGCAAAGCTAAGAACAAAATCTTCTTCTACTAATACTACAGCTTTTTCGCCCTCATATCATACACACATCACATCACATCACATCACAATCATATCATGTTATACATTATCCTTTTGATAATTTTTATCAACATTGTACAGCATTTGCATGATTTTCTTTCTATTCGGGATAACAATATAAAGAAAGAGAAAAAGAAGATACTGATAGGAGAAAGGAGAAGAAAAAATAGAAAACCATTCTAACACTTACTTAACTAACACATTTACCAAAGCTTAGACACCCACACACATATGTATTTATGTACATATTCTCCCTTACACTCACTCACATACACTTACTAAAGTACGCACCACATACATAAGTGAATAAGTACATTAAATTCCCACGCATAGAAAGACATTGACACTTATTCATTCACTCACTCATTCACACACTGATGGACTGACTCACTCACTCACTCACTCACTCACTGATAGAGTGACTCACTCCCTTACTGTTGTAAAAGTAGAGTAAGAACTCACATCTATTATCTATAAATTCATATGTAAGTATTACTCTTTCTCTCTATAAAAACATAAATTGACGTGGGAGGTTTGTTAAGTTTATATTTAACAAGTAAATATTAATTAATGAAAAGAATTCTGATTCGAAGGAATCATTTCTATTTTAAGATTCTATTGCATTCCACTTGACATTTCATACTTTGAACTAAAGAAGATATTGGAATTGCTAAGAAATTGTCCACTTTAAGGGAAGTAAGAAAATTGGAGCATTGAAATAATTAGCCGACTTCAAAAATACAATAGTAAGATTATGTCATCCGTTTGACCTATATAACATATATGTTTGTATCTTCATGATTTTCTCAAAAACTACTTATTCGATTTGGATGGGGTTTTCGCTATTCAACAACTGCATATTCTTCTTCAAAGGTTTTGGTGTAAAATCAATGTCCCAAACTATAAAAAAATAAAGTAATAGATTAAAATATAAGAGTATATCAGTGAAATTTTTAAGTAACGCGAAAATAAGTCGCTTCATTTTTCTTAAAAATACTTGTTTTCGAAATTCTTTCTTTTAAGAATTTCTAAATTAAATATTTTCATTCATCATTTGCATTTTCATCCACTTTTGTTTCTGACTTTGTTATATTGGGTCATGTAATATGAAATTTGTAGAAATGAAAGCAAAGTTGGTTGACAGTTTATTAATACTACGAGTTTTATTATTAATCAAAGTATGCACCCATATTATCTATATACTTTTGCCATTTAAGCGAAAGAATATTTAGGTCGGTTGTATAAAATCCTGGGGGATGGGAGTCAATGAATTCCTCGAAGGCAAGTTTTATAGTGTTGTCAGAATTAAATTGTTTTCCTATCAAAAATTTTTACAAATTGCGTAATAAATGGTAATCCGTGGAGGCTAAGTCTGTTGAGGATGAAGGTTATCGACCTTTGATTATGAGCGACCCCGTAGCATATTTGTGAGGTAAATATTCCCTTGGCTGTTAATGTCTTCTGCTTAGTAATACAAGAGCCCTGTTCAAGTTTCATGCATTTTGAGATGCTGTGGTTCCAGGAAAAAAACTAATACTTCATAATAATGCGAATATCCGACAAATACATATTTTGCAAAATATTTTTTTATACAAAATTATGAATTTTTCTAAAAGGATACAGCAACTTTTTAAAGAAATTAAATGTGCAGCCTTTCAATAAAAGAAAAATGAGATGTTTAATAATTCATCTGTTCAAAAGTAATCAGCTGTTAGGGTTGCCCATAGGGCTTACTACACTTACTTCACTTAATATACTCGTATTGTCATTTAAAATTTTATGTAAAGGAATATTAGGGCTAAGCGTGGTTAATCCCAGAATACGCATAATAGCTGGTTGTAGATGCAGAACGCATAACTAAATTATACCATTAAAGGTTGCTCCACCGACTACTTTGAAAGCTGCCATCGATTTTTGATTCTCTGGGTCAGCAATGCAGAGTTAAATGCTTGTATAACCTTACGTACTCGTACAATATCAATCAGTACACTTTGTTTCTGCAATTGCATTTGCCATTAACGTAACAGATTCAACGTAACCTGTTGAGTGCCATCAGCATCGATAGCTTCCTTTTCTTCAAAATCACTTTCATCACTGGCCACTTCCAAATTATCGTCGGGTTGATGAAATTTTTCATCTTCATCTACATCATCTTTGTCAGAATCTTCTATCTCGTTGTTTTGCGAATTTATAGCTTTCGCGCCGCTTTCAGACTATTCCAATTCATCGTTGTCATTGTCGTCATCATCGCTGTCATAAATATTAAAATCTAACAATTCTTTGTCATTTCTCTTCAAAAAAATCGGAATCAAAATCGCAAATAAAACAAATAAATAAAAAAAAAAAAAAATAATTATAATTTTACAACAATTTCTGTTTTTCTTCTAAATATCACAGCAATTCTTTTTTTTTCTCACTCAGTTTTGCGCTTCCTAAGAATGATTGGGTTGCTAGAAGATCCTTGGAGATAATAATCAAAATCATCAATAATTTTCTCTTGGATCCTTCTTGCTCAGATTCTATTATCTTTCAGTTTGATGAATGCAATAAATTTCCTATTGACTCAAAATTATTGGAACACTAAAACAAAACTGAAACACTTCTATACATTTCATTATTCAAACCAAACGATTATCCAAAAATCAATGAATTAATTTATATTTTCGAATGCAAATTTGTTACCAAACTACCTTCGCATAAATGCAAATATTTTCTATATTTTTTCTTTACTTATAGTCTGCTTAATCTGTTAAATCGCTAACCAAAAAAACTCTTAAGTATTATGGATTCAAAAGAATGGAGAAGAAAAAAAATAACCAAAAATATGATTTCAAAAAAACCAACAGAATCAACATAAAAAAAACCAAAGGACAACAACAACATAACTAACAACAAATAACACAAAGACAATGGCTTAAAAACTTTAAGTTTCTGCATATGTTTATCTATCATCAACACACACATAAGACACACATAGAGACTCATATGTAAATAGAATATACGAGTAGAAGTAAACAAGCATTCACATGCTACTTACTTACCAAAGATACTTACTAACTTACTTACTTAGATACAAAAAACTATATATTGAAAATATGTTCAAATTTGTATGCAAAATAAGCTATGAAAACTATGAATCTGTATGTATGGGTGTGTGTGTGTGTGTGTGTGTGTGTGTGTGTGTGTGTGTGAGTGTGTGTATATTCATTCGTTATCAATTCATGACAAAAAAAAGCAAAAAAAAAAAGTAAGAAAAAAAAAAATAAAAAGAAAATATGAATGAAAAAACTTCATTGTTGCTTGACTAGTCCCATGCGACTGACTTTAGTTCTGACTTTGTGTGTCATTTTACTTAACTTTTTCACTAACTTTACTTAATATTCTCCCGTTGACTCCCTCTTAAGTCTTTTCCTTACATGGTTTCTGCTGCTGCTGCTGCTGCTGTTGATTATTTTCTATATAAAATTCATTTGAACTATTTTATAATGGATTCCTTCATCTACTGAGTTTATCATTTCTTTGCTGAAGAACATCATGTTGTGTTTTCTCATGTAAAATTATATTCTATATTCACTTTATACATCAATAACACTCTTGTGATTTTTATCCTGATCATTCATTTAACTTTTCTTTTAGTTCTTTCCAGTTTTTTTCCTTTTTCCTTTTTTCATACTATTCCAAATTCAGTTCTTTTTTGGATGGATCCAAATAAAATACTATATGGTATATTCAGCAGATCAGATCTCATATTTTCTACTTAACAATTCATTTTTATGAACAATTGAGGATTAGCATGTAATAATTGTTCTTCTATAAATCATACACAATTTCTCTCAGACTCTCCATTTACCTTTTACTCACCAACCCCTATTTCCTTAAAAGCTTTTATATGTCTATCTAAGACCCTTCCCTCTATTCTGTAGCCCCATTTTTATACCTTTAAAACTATATACTTTTCAATATTTTCAAAATATCTTTGTAGCTCTTTCTATGACTTTAGGCTCCTCAGAGTTGTTAAAACTTTTAATACTTCCAGTGTGTTTTCAGACATTCTTTGTATTTAATACTAACGTACCAGACCCTGATTAGCATGGGTTGTTTCCTTTCTTAACATCACTATATTCTCTCAGTTTCACTTTGAATATGAACAAGGAACATAGTTTGAGTATCAGAAAATTAATGTTCTATTTTAGTTTATTTTCTATAGTACACTTTTACGTGTTGGGGTTATTTAAATATCTAAAATCTCAGGAAATAGACCACATATCGGGACCAAAACTATCCTATGTTCAAGACGGGAATCAACCATACAACCATACGTAGAAAATTAAATTTGCAATCAGCTGAACAGTATGACAGAGCATAACATACAAACACTAATTTTTATATATAAAATTTCTTCAGAATTATCACATACTTTTAATGAATAACCACACAGAATCTTGTCAATATTTTAAAGGTCTAGACGTTTAAGTCTTGTCATTCTTGCAGTCTAATATTCAGGATCTTTTTATGATTATCTTTACTAACTTCCCTTTTTCTATTATCAGACTCCAATTCTTATTATTCCGTTGACTCCCCTGAAATGTTTCCTTCAACTAACTCAAATGTGAACTATTCTTGAGTTAGGTAAAGAGTCAAATCTTTAAAAACTGTCACCCTACCATGATATCAATACTAATATATTTATATTCTTTTAGTGTCCTTTTTAGAATCATCTTCAGAATCTCTCACATACTCACTTTTTTTCACACAATGACTTCTTCCTCTCTGACAATCCCTTCAAAACACCCTTCACTGACTGTCTAACTGACTGACTCACTGACTGACTGACATTGCTTAAAATGAATGAATTTGTGATGTTGAATATTTGTTAGCTAAAAGTTTTTTAAAAATACAAAAAATATAAAAATAAAACTTTCTTGTCTTACGCAACTACTTACTATGCACCCAAATACCAACAGCAGCAACAGCAACAGCATAGAAAAAAAAGGGATAATAACAATTTTGAAACAAAAAGAAAATATTGCAAAGAGAGAAAAATATAACAAAAAGAAAAAAAAGAAAACAACAAAACTTGTAAAATATGCAACGACAAACGAACAGAAAAGAAAACAACACAAAATTAAACTTTCTTTTTATGCTTTACTTAACCCAGAAATAGTAAGGGCGGCTGAGTCTGAGCCTGAGCCCGAGCCCGAATGCTCTGAGTTTGTGAGTTTGAAGTAAACGAAGCGCGTAACCGAAACAAATCAACAAAATTTCTGTTAACCAAACGTCAAATTAAATTACAAAAACAACAAAAGGATATGATGGAACAGAAGAAGATGAACGAACGAACGAACGAACACCAGTAACAACAACAAGGACATACTACGATATTACCAGGAAACTAAATAGCAAAAGCAAGCGCAACCACAGCTTAAACATTTGTTCATTTCGTTGATGTTTTCACAGATATCAAAATTCATTTCATTTTTCCTATCCTTATTCTCTCTCTCTCTCTCTCTCTCTCTCTCTCTCTGTTTTTCACTTCACAGTCTCGTTCTCATTCTCGTTCTCAGTCTATTGACTGCTTTGTCTCAGTTTCTCGATTGTTGTTTTTCATTTTTTGCGGTAATCACCTTTCCGAAATTAACTTTGATTTAAATTATTAAAAATGAATGAAGTAAAAAGTCAATTTGAAAACATTTCCCACAGAAATCGGCAAGCGGCTTATAACCGCCATAAGACTCTGAGATACTCTTAAAGCTATAGCAATCCTTGAAGGAGCAAGCATAAGAAGGAATCTTGAACTCTAAGGAGAGATGAAATGAGATGAGGCAACAGTGAGTGGGTGGGTGAGTGGGAAAATTTGAAGGAATCAGTGAACAAAAATATGAAGGAAGAGTTAGTAGGAACAGGAAAAGATATTGTACAACCGATTGAAAAATGAAAAAAAAAAACAAGAAAAAGTTAAGAGGAACCTGGAGGAGTTTGGGATAATAAGAAGAGTCAATGAAAAGGAATATAAGGAATGGGAATGGGAAAAGGAATGAGGCTTAGAAATGAATAAAATACTTAACGTCATGCAAGATATTCGAAAGCAATTGCTGAGAAATTGTTGGGTAGGTAGAATCAAGTAATGAGTCTGTGGTGAATAAAAAAAAATGAAAGAAAACATAAAATAAAAAAAGAGAAGTAGAAAATGATGATGAAGAAAGGTGAATGTATTACAATATTTACACTCTCAAGCGGATTTGTTAATCTTTTGCAAAGGAAGCTCTTTTTGTACATATGTACTATGTATGTACATTCCATACTACTTATTTACTATGTTCAAGTGGAAGAGAGGAAGAAAACCGTAGTAGTACATATTCATTCATAGATAAAGTGAAGAAATCTGTAAGTAGGAGTATACGAGTATTGTACTATTATAGATGAAGACATCAAGTTATGTAGAGGAACAGAATACAACAGATAAAAACAGAAACAACAATAAATACGAGTAGACAAAGCTAAGGTAACGAAATAAATAACGAGGCAAAGGTAAAAGGTTAACTTCACGAAAAAATATCCTTAAATCTGTTGGATTTTTTTCTTTTTTTTTTTCTTTATTCTTTATTATATTTTTGAAGAATGTAAATAACATTAGATAGAGATATGAAGACAAAGAAAGAGATATATAGAGAGAGAGAGAAAGAGTGGAAGAGACTTGAGGAAAAGTTAAAAGACGAAACAGTTTGCTGGCATATGATTGACTGATACATGGAATGGACCGAAGAATGTTCACACATCTAAGCTAGGCATGGTCCCAACTCATCCTTAGAAGCTTAAGCTTTTCATCAGGTTTTCATTTCTTTATCCATTGCACTTCAAGTTCACTACTTCATCTTCTTCTACTAGTAGTATGGACGAGTATAAAGATACAATTCTATATCTTGTTTTATTTCTTTATTTTTTGCTGATATGTCTATAAATTTGTTATTGTAGACAGGCAAACAGGCAGACAGTCAGCCAGCAACAAATACAATATCATCATTATGAACATCCTCAGCATCATTAAGAAGATCATTACAACTGTTGTTGTTGTTCTTGTTGATGCTTCTTTTGATTTTGTTTATTTGGAAAAACTTTACAAAGACACAAGTTAAAAAAAAAAAAGAAAAGGAAAGAAAATTTCGTCAAGAATATTTGAAAAAAAAAAAAAAAGCTAAGAGCAAACTAAAGAGCAGAACACTAAGATAGAAGAAAGGGAAACAGAAGCATAGGGGAGAAGACTTAAATAGAAGAAAATAGAAGCAGAAACATAAGGTGGAGGAGGAGTATAAAAACAACAAGAAGTGAAAAAGTAAAAAAGAAAGCAAAAGCTTGAACAAGGAGCAAAAGTATCAAGTGTTGTTTTTGACGGCTGCATATTGACTTAACGCCAACAACAATGATAACAACAACACAAATGGAAAACATCAACAACAGCAATAACATCAACAACAACACTGACAACAACAACAACAACAAAATAACATCATGAAGAAGAAAAATCAACGTCACTAAGTTTCTTTTTACTGACAAAACTGAATAAACTTCATTTTGCTTGTTGTTTGTTTTTATTTAGCTTTCCGTTTCTTTTTGTTGTTGTTGTTGCTGTTGTTATTGTTGTTGTTGCTACTGATGAAAGTTCCAACTAGAAATGGGCGGCATTTTTAATACTTTATGTGGGTGTGACATAGAAATACAAATGTATAGAATATCGTAGTAGTATATTTCTTCCTAGTGTCGACTGTAGTGTTGTGTACTGTACTCGTATGTCTCAATTGCGTTGTTAGAGGCAGCAACTGATTTGATTTACTGTACTCTGTTGGAAAAGCAACAATATAACAAAAAATACAAATAACATCAACAACTACAACTACACCGAACATAAAAACAACAAATTGAAGAGTAGCAACAAAAATAAACATAAAGAATAGTCAAATCAAAGCAAAGCAAAGTAAAACACACAAAAAAAAAAAATCAAGAGAAATGAAGCAAGAAAAAAATAATAAAATATTTTTTGGATATAAAAACATTTTCATAGAAAAAAAATTTTATGCAAGCGAGAGATAAAAAACATAAACAAAATAAAAAAAAACACCAAACAAAAAAAAATAAAGAAAAATGCAGGAAAAATGAAATGAAATTAAAAAATAAAATTAATAAAAAAAAATGTTTTTAATAAAATAAAGTAGAATTCAAAAAAAAAAAAAAAAAAAATAAATAAAAAAATATAAGAAAACAAAATATTTAAATTAAGATTTAATGCATTTCACATAAATTGTTTATCTATCTTAATAATTTCCATAATATTATTCGCTAAATTTTTTAATACCAACAAACAACAAACTCATCTACAAATAAATTTTTCTTAATCCTTTATAAATCAACCAAGTGAAGGTTGAAAATTAAAAAAAAAAGGCGAATGTGACAGAAATGTTACACTATCTTAAACTGGTCCTCTAAATTGTATGGCGAATACTCAAAATCATAAACTTTCTTACTAGAATTATAACACAGAAATTCACTTTGCGTATTTTTTGTATTTTTTTTTTCGAATTTCGTAAAATTAATAAATATAAATATAATAAATCCATAGAGAGATCTGTTAGTGATATGTTACATTGATTTAAAATGGAAGAAAATGTACACATTCGAATATTCTATCAATTATTTGGTTTGTTACAGTTATATCACACTGTGATATAAAGGGTTAAGAATCCAGAAATACCAACAATTCTAAGGAGGATTTAATTATTTTTATTTATAAAATTACTCTAAATAATAGTGAATTTACACCTTCATTCTTTGTTGAATTGACCATTGAATCGGACAACAACCACATGGAAAAATTTCAGTTTTTTGTTGTAAAATGTGAATCGATTCTGGTAGATTCAACAATGGAATCCGCTTTGAATCGAAAAAGGGCTGGCAAATTTCTGTTAGTAATGGAAAATTTTCGGTAATTTTTAACCGGAACTGTCATTTTCGACAGACTTCCGCTCCTTTTTTCTTTCAAATCAAAGCATAAAACAGCTGATCTGGCACAAACAATTTGAAGAAAATTTTAAATTGTATTTTTTTTTTTTTTTTGTTTTAATAAAATAAGTAGGATGAATGAAAAAGGAAACTGCAAGAATTATTTGCATACACTGCGAATTGTTCTTAATCATTTATTTTTCACACAATTTCCATTTTAATTTCTCACAATTAACCAAAACGTTCTATTTGTATGTATTACCAAAACAAAAAACAGCTGTTCAAGAATCAGAATCGCCAGTGTAAACGCAAAATCGATTCTCAATGAATCACTTTGGTTTAAATTCACTAGAAATTACTTTAGCTGCAATAATTGATATGTAGAAACATCTTATTCTATTTAAAACACTAAACAATCTTGATTACATCTACATATAATGAAAAATAATTGTAGGCATGTCTTATTATTCAATCTTTTCACTAGAGTCTTGGAAGAAAATGTAACACAATAAAAATTGGAATTAATTATTTAATTCACTTCACTTTACATTCATTGTAAAATTAAGAGATCATCAGACTGTGTGTAGTACTTCAATATACACGTAGACTTAAGGTACCCATCGACACGTCAAATAGCTTCCGCTCTCTCTCTATCTTTGTTCGAACCATTTGACTTGTCGATGGGTACCTTTAATACACTAGCTTTCCTGGAGCCCATTGTCACGGCCCCTTTAAGTCAATTCCAGCATCGTTTAAAGTTCAACCTTGTACTTTCATTTCATAATAATATTATGAATTGTATAATAAATGGGTATATTTTAACAATATTTTGGAGCTTCATCGAAAGTTTAATTATTGAGAATGGATTTATGGTAATGAAGTAGAAGGCCAACCTCATCAGCGTCATCAGACATATAACGATGGTAGCTCCCATAAAAATAATAATATTTACAGGTATCTTTAGTTCCATGTTAGAACTCTGAACTCTTGTTGTGTGTTGTTCAGCGCCATCTAACAATCTAATAAACACCATGAGATACCTGAAAATACTATTATTATTACAGAGATTATTACAGAGCTACCAAAGTTAGACATCGGATGACGCTGAGGACGCCACCCTTCTATTTCACTCTCATCTCCAAGATGCTCTGAACTATTAAAGATAAATGATTTATTAATTGTTTGCGAATTATAACGCAATGAATGAAAATTGAAATATGACGAATGCTAAGTGTATTAATCGTTTACACACGAACACATGAATTAAAACGATGAGTGTTCGTTCATTCGTTTATTTATTTACATTAAGTGCCACAGACACAAACAAAAATGCAGTTCAATCTTTATAATAGTAAATAGTGTTAGTGAATTATTTATGTGTGCATATAAAATGATTGAAAGAATTGCTGCGTCATATCAAATCAAATCATATTTGTGGCTTCACAATGTAAGTAAATACTAGAGGTCTGCATGAATGCAAAAAAAAAACGACGTTCGAATCAACAATGTTCAAAGTGAATTGAATGAAATAGAATGCGACGCCGAATGAATTCGAGTGAATTTGTGCACTCACGTCAGATTCAGTCGCACAACATTGAAACAAAGAGAAACGAATTGAATGAGTTCGAATGAGAGGTTGGTTTCGAATAAATTCGAATGCATTCACTTTTTTGCAAAACAAAAAGGGTTATTTTTGTTTTGCTGTATGTAACAAAAAAGAAGAAATAAAACAACAAAAAGCAATGGAAAATTTTGTTTAGAACACACAACCACTTACAGACTCGTCGGCGTCTTTTGCTGCTCTCATTATCTTGTACGACAAACGAAATGAATGAATGATTCGAATTAATTCAAATGTCTCAGCTGTGCCGATGTATTTATTTCGTTTTGCACGCTATTTCATTCTAACTAATTTCACAGAATACAGACGGCTTTCGAACTCAAAACACAGTCGCATTCACATTCATTCATTTCGTGTTTCGCTCTCATTCAATTCAACTCAATTCGAGTTCATTCTATTGGACTTCAGTTGTGAGTGAAGCCACGCAGCTGTCTAGTAAATACCTATGAAAGAGACACATATAGGGAAGTGATATTTTCAGAAGTGAGAAGACATTAGCTGAAGTGTGAAATATTTGTGAAGTGATGACAGCTTGTGCAATATTTGAG
Source organism: Amiota mariae (assembly GCA_035041805.1). Lineage (NCBI taxonomy): Eukaryota > Metazoa > Arthropoda > Insecta > Diptera > Drosophilidae > Amiota > Amiota mariae. Next base: position 45,403 of record JAWNKV010000526.1, on the reverse strand, counting down.
TTTATGCAGTATGCAGTTTCAATCACACAAACACAAACTAAGGTTGAAAAACTGTCAGTGAGGATCGGGAACCACATCATTGAATCGAGGTCTTATATCAAGTACCTGGGAATGCTTCTGGACCATTGTCTGTGTTTTAAGTACCATCTAATCGACTCAGCCAAAAAAGCAGCTGCCACAACACAAAAATTTGGCGAGGATTCTCCAAAACCTAGGTGGACCCAAACAGCAAATACCGGTTTTACTAGGTTCGGTGAGTAAATCTATACTGCTTTATGCGGCTCCGATTTGGCCTGAGGCTCTCGCAACTAAGTCATACCTGCGAGGAGTAAAGAGTGCACACAGAGTTGAGAACAGGCAGACTTTCAGTTGACTTGGAAGCCTTGGCTGCAAGGGATATATACCTAGTCCGAGCAACTTCCCATAGAAATAGCAGTTTGGAGATCAGGTGCAGGTACTTAAACATATGGCAGCACAGGTGGAGCAGTGCAGAGCCACGAAGGATTCATCACCTTATCTCCAATATAGCGGATTGGCTAAAGAGGAGCGGCGGAGACGTTAGTTTCGAATTTACCCAATTCGCTACTGGCCACGGGTGCTTTAGGCAATATTGCCTGAACATTGTAGAAGACCCAGAGCACCTCGCACCTCATCAGTGCCCTCGGTTTGATGCACAGCGAAGCAGGATATACGATCGCCTTGGATCTCCCTGCAATTCACAGGAGATCGTAAGGCGTATTATGTTTTCCTCGGAAGAGTGGAGGCTCGAGTGTATGAGCGTTTAATGGTGCCCAGATAAAGGCAATCTTCCACCCCCTACGAAGTAATGCTTTGGTATTTCCGTTGGGATTAAAGGGTTTCGAGGCAATAGGGGGCTTTTTAGTCTGTAGGAATCCGACATAACTTGTGGCTCGGGCCATGAGTATCTTTTTGAAGATTTTCTCCTCCTTGTTTGCATAACAAAAAAAATTAAAATTTTCTGCAATGCTTAATTATATCCATGGCACTACTAGACTGCTCAACTCTTTCTCTCTGTTAACATTTTTATGAAGAAATTTTGTGCATTTATTGTTGTGAAAACATGGATGAGCGAATTGAAGAGAGAGAGGAAGTTGGTCTATGCCAGATGTCAAACTGAACAAGTTTTTTTTTTCAACGTGAGTGAGAATCATCAAAATGTCTTTTGTTTTCAAATTAATTATCATTTTAAAATTAGATCAGTAAGAATCATCGTCGATATGCCATCTCACAAAACACATCTGCTGAGTCAACTCAAGAGCCTAACAACGAAGACAAAAACAAAATTCTATACAAATTGATAATCGTAATATCCAGAAATTTAATTTAAACCCAATTTAATATTTCTGTGATTGAGTATTTAAGAATTTTGCATTTTCCTCCACTTCACTCCACTCTATAAATTTAAACAAAAACCACTCATATTCTTGAAATAAATGATAAACAGGTGATAATTTTCTTATATGCTTAATGAGTTCCATGATTTATCTTTCAATAATTTACCCTAACATCATCATCTGCATCATCATCTACAGCATCATCAGCATTGTGATAACTTTATTCATATTAAATATGAAGAGTTTTAAAAGAAAAACAAAAATAAATATAATAAATATAAATAAATAAATAAATGAAATGTATTGTAAATATACTTTACGAGTATAAAGATAATATTTTATTTGGAAAGAGAAAAACAGAAAAGAAACTAAAACAGAAACAGAAACAGAAATTGTAATGTGAAATTGTATAAAAATACTTCATTTGTCAAAAAAATATATTGTATTTATTTATATGATGCAGCAGCAACCAAGAGATGATGGAAAGAAGGAAAAGTGTGTGTGTGTGTGTGTGAGAGTGTGTAAAAAAGAAAATATATTATATTTTACCATTTTCATTTGATGGTGTAGCGTCTGCTACAGATGAACATAATGTATGGCAAACATGACGTATGCGTAACATAAACCAAAGACAAATGAACAATTGGATATAAATAAGACAAACACAAACAATGAAACAAACAAATAAATGAATGAACAAACACATATACACAATCACACATAGATATAGAGAAGACAGACAAACAGACAAACAGCCAAACAAATACTAGACGACGCGGTAGCATGCACCAATATATTGTAAGCATGCGACTAGAGTACAATGTAAGCGTGGCCACACACACATTTTATACAGGATACATTGATGAGTGTATAAGTGTATTTGTGGGAATCTGTATATGTGTACATACATATTTGCTTGTGTATTTGTGTGAAAGCACTCAGGAGGCATGCATGAATGTGCCTTGCTTGTCTGTCTTTGTGTGTTTGCTTGTTTGTTTTTGTTTGGTGAAAAATGCTGCTACTGCTGCTGCTACTACTGCTGCTGCTGGTGCAACACAAATGCATTCTGACAAAAAATCGTCACTTTACAGTGAATGGAATTTGTCATACCCTTCATCTATTTATCTAGGGACATTAAGCATGTATCTTTTCGCATGGAACCATAACAACAACAGCAGCAGCAGCAGCAGCAACATGACAAACAATAACAAAGATGACGACTCCATTCAACTTCTATTCTATCCTTGGTTGTTGTTCTTATTATTTTTTCCTATTTCTATTGAAAAAGTATTTTTGAAGTTTTCTGTGCAACTACAAATGTGATAAAGAGTATTAAAGGTGTGTGTGTGAGTGTGTGTGTGTTTATGGTATCTCCAAAGGGTCGAACATTATGGGAATTACAAAAGTTCATATTGGATTTTTATTTGTTATTTAGAAAGGAACGGAAACTAAAGAAACAACAATATTTATGATCCATACACATTCACCACATCAACACACACACAGAACATAAGTTAGTATAGAAGCTTCATAAAAAAGTTGAGCTCTATAAATGGCTTCACATAATGTATTATTTTTTCAGTTTTTTTTTTTTTTTTTCATTTTCATTTTAAACGAATCAAGAAAAGTTTTAATAGTGTCAGGGCAACAGACTCATAGAACATAGAAATAGAAATAGAAAAAAAAAATAAAATAAAAGTTTGAAGAGTTTTACCAACCAATTGTCAGATTCAATGTGTTTTTCATAAAGTTCCATAGATGTTATTATAGCAAGAATAAACCTAAATTGTAGTTTGATTAAGAGATTTTTTATTTTTGTTGGAAAATATTATACGAAATACGATGACTTTTAAAAAAGAGGCTAATAATGACAAGAAGTTTTAATGGAGCAATTGAATCATTATTTCTTTTTTATTTAGTAAAAAAAAAAAAAACTTCACAAATGTTTATGGGTTCAAATTGTTAAAGATCACAAATGATTTATTAGAGAAAAATTTCCAGAAAATATATAAATTGATATTATTGATATCATTATAGTCTAGAAAAGAAATGAAGAGATTTGTTAATAATAAAAAAAATTTACTAATATTGAGTAATCTATATAAAATTATATGTAATAGAGATCTGTATGAATGCATTCCCTTGCTTAGTATAATTGAATACCATTGAATTTCATACTCACTTTCGTCAATCAAAAACACAAGAAATTAATACAATTTTTTTTTTTTTGAGAAAGCGACGCATAGTTAACGATCGACGCTCATACGGAAAATAAATAAATGAATGTTTCAAAAAAAAAACGAAAAGAAAAAAGAAGAAATTCATTGTATTCATTCGCATTCATTCGCATTCATTTGATTGTTTGGTTTGTTTACGTTGTTGTTTTACACACAGGTACAAACTCAATTCAATTCGGTGCTGCTTCGTTTGAATGAGTGCATAAAACATTCACTCAACTCCAACATACATTTATTTAAATTCATTAAAATGAAATGAATGTCAAATTCATTCATGAGTACCAAAAAATACCATTTTGAATGCATTCAAACAGACCTCTAGTATGTGTGTCTGTTCTCTATGAACTCCAAAACCGCTGGACCGAATTTGAAATTGATTTCTAGGAAAACTCTTTCATAGTCTGGAGAATGTTTTTGTCAAATTTGGTGCGAATCGGGGAGGCCAAAACCACTAGTTGAGAATATTTTAAAACAATTTCTAACATTTCAAGTTTGTTAAAGATGTTATTACATTAATTTGAAGATTATTAATTGATTATTCAATATTTTATTTGTGTTATTATTTTTGGTAAGAGATTAGCCAATCGTTGTTTCTACTAGGTGTTTCTGTTAATTTCTTCTCAAACTGAAGGCATCTGGAGATCATTGTTTATTGTATTATTTCTGAGGAACCATGGAATTAAAATCTGCTAATAATATAAATTTCGCAGCAGAAGTTTCCTGTCGCCATATCTATGAAAATGTTTACTTTGCTACCATTAGCAAACCTCCATCTGCTGGAGCAGGTCTGACTCGGGCTATTTTATAATCTGTACATCGTGACCTGGTGGTCGATATACTTACGCAACTTTAACTAGACTATCATGCGTGGGAAAAGGCATACAAGAAAACTTTATAAGGTCTTGGCTGAAGCCACTTTGCTGATCTTCTTCACAACGTTGACTTCAATAAAAAACATGAGTTCAACTTATGGAAAACTACTCAAATTATCAAGCATCAGCCAATCTGTGATCTGTTGCTCCAATGCGCCGCTCTACTGCTGAGAAAACCTATGTATTTGCTGACTCGCTTGAGGCCCGCTCCTTGCTGCTTAACTTAACTACTCCTATTTCTATAACCAAAGCACTTCTTGAGGAACCTTCTACTGATACCAACAGTAATAGTAGTTCCTATCACTCAACCAGAGGTTTATGAGCAGCTGATTTGATCATAATTTTAAACACATCATAGTTTTGAGTTTTTGTATTTTAATTCTTTATCAAATTTTATGAATTTGAATCTCTTTTAACAAAAAAAAAAATACTAAAAAGATATAAAATATTATTGAACATTTTTTTCATTTCAATTCAAAATTTTTATAGGTTTTTTAAACAAATTTATATTAATGTTGTAGGTATAATAAATTTTCAACTGCTTGAATTTATTTCAACTAATTATTTGTCTACAGAATATTTTCCTTAATGAAAATATTTGTTGATAATTTATGACAATTTTATATATATTTATGTGGTCACTCAATTATCTAAACTGCAATCCTCAAAAATCAAAAACTTCATTTCTCTACAATTTAAAATTGCAACAACATTTTCTAAGAAACTAAAAATGTAGACAAAAGGTTTGTAATTCTTGTGAAAAGCATTCATCTGGTTATATTTGGGTATTGTTTCATTTTTTGCTAATCAAAAATTTCTAGCACGTAACATCAAAATACATATATATCAAGCGACAGCATATTCACACACTACATAAAGCGTGAGTAGGGTACATAAAAAATTCAAAAAAAAAAAAAAAAAACCGAAAAAATATGGGAATAACTACAATAGTAACAGCAGCAGCAACAGCAACAACAACAACAACAACAACAGCAACGACGACGACAACAACAAAATTTTTAAGTGATAAAAAAATGTACAAAAAAAAAAGTAATTGAGAAAAAAAAATTGCTTAACAAAAAAAAAAAAAAAAAAAAAAGGGAAGCAAGCAGCCTTGTAAAAATGGCTTTCAATGCATATTTTCACTTGTCCATATACATTTTCATTCATTTATTCTCCCATACGCACACATGCATCTATAAATTGAAACAGACAAGCTACACACGGATACACAGATACACAGATGCAAAGATGCAAACAAACATAAAATGACCATGGGTTGTAACTAAAGAGGAATGGCGCTTTTGCATGCCTAGAAAATGCGTTGATAAAAGCAACGTGCGCATGAAATGCACACAAATAAAAGGCAACATCAGATACAACAACAACAACAACAACAAGAGAAACAATATATGAAAACAACAACAACAACAACAATAAGAAGAAAAAGAATATTAACAACAAAAGCAACTAAAATTACAAGCGACTAAAGCAAAATGAATGAATGAATGAATGAAGGCGTATGAGGTCAGGACAACATCAAAATATGTTAAAGGAGACTGCATAAAATTCAAGTAAATGAATGAAGGATGGATGAAGAAATGATGATAGATGGAGAATGAAGAAGTAGGCTACTGACTTTATGTGGTACAGTACAGGGAAAAAGAACATACACAATAATAATAATAACAACAACAACAACAACACCAAAAGCAACATCAAAACCAACAGCAACAACATCAAAATACGAGATACTTGAATGCATGTTCACACTTAAACAAAGCAATACATTTAAGAGCATTCAAACATGCACAAACACTTAAACACATTCACACACACACACACACACACACACACATTTGCATTTACTTACTTGCATGTATGAATGCATGCATGCATACATTCATTTATTCATTCATTCATTGAATTCATTCAACATAAACAGTAGAAAAGTATAAAACACAAGTACAAATGCCCAAAACAGAAAGACAAATTTTCACATATTTTTCTATATAAAAATATATATTTTTTTATACAAATGTATCTACTACACATGTATATTATATAATAAATGTATGTATGTATGTTTGACTGTTTGCTCCCTTTGTATGTAGGTGTATAATAAATATATGCACAATATGAATGCAATCATACATTGAATGAGTGCAAATGAAAAATAAAACATTTTTGCAATTAATTGCGCTCAATTTAAAATGTTGCAAAATTAATTCAAGAGTCATGCCAAATACACAAACCCACCAACACAAACACACATCTCTCTTTATATATCATTCAAGCATTCAACAATGTCGTTCTATAGAATGTTGGAGGCCATTTTCACAAATATTCACGCACATACTCGTACATTCATATATACATACAGTCATCTATAGAAAGACACTTAACCATACAATCAACAAACCAAGCCAAAATGCAACTGAAATATGTACGTACGAATATAAATGCATTCTACAGCATGTTACTGCCACATGCCACACTTGCATTCAACACAAACACACATATGTACATATTGAATTACATTCACACACACACACACACACACATATGCATTCACTTACTTACTTACTTACTTACTTTTACAAAGACCAGTTACAATCACTTGTATGAAGGCACCAAGGCACAAAGTGGCAAATGGCAAATGTTACCGATTAAGACAGACAGACAAGTAAAGCTCCAAGCATGAAAAGTAACACACAAAAATACTACAAGAAATAAGCAACTTGGGCTTGGGCTTGTGTTTATACTTTTGCTTGGGTTCTATATGACAACTACAACAACAATACTATGAACCATTTTAACAACAAAAGATTCTTAACTAACAAAAGAGCATAACGAAATGAACAAACATAACAACATACATACGAGTATGATAAATCATAATACTATGCACAACTGTAATAGTCTTTAGTATTTTTAGAATTTTTAAGTGGGTATTTGAATGGTTACATACTCGTAGTACTTACTACATATCTTATCAATTGAGTCTCAAGCATAAAAATCATTTTATAGACCCAATAATGAAAACAGTTTTAGACTAATTTCAAAAGTGTTTCATCATAATTCAAATGCTTTTACACAAAAAAAAGAAAAACTTTCTAATAAAAATTTTCATATGGATCCCGGTTTGTATGGGGAGAACCCCCTCCTAGTGATTGGAGGGTCTTGAAATTTATGTGGTTGGTGGATATCGGTCAGAAACTTATAGTATTCAAATTTCAAGTCGATAGTATGAAAAGCAAAAAAGTTTTTCTAATAAGAACTTTCATATGGATCCCGGTTTGTATCGGGAGAACCCCCTCCTAGTGATTGGAGGGTCTTGAAATTTATATAGTTGGTGGATATCAGTCAGAAACTTATAGTATTCAAATTTCAAGTCGATTGTATGAAAAGCAAAAAAGTTTTTCTAATAAGAACTTTCATTTTGATACCGGTTTGTATGGAGAGTACCCCTCTTAGTGATCGGAGGGTCTTGAAATTTATATGGTTGGTGGATATTGGTCAGAAACTTATAGTATTCACATTTCAAGTCGATAGTATGAAAAGCAAAAAAAAATCTAATAAGAACTTTCATTTGGGTACCCCCCTAGTGGTCCGATTCGGCTGATTCCGACAAATGTAGTGCGTATGATAAAAAGAAAGCTCCGTGTCAAATTTCAGCTCTCTAACTCAAAAACTGAAGGACTAGTTTGCATACACACAGACAGACGGACAGGCGGACATGGCTAGTTTAATTCGTCTCGTCGCACTGATCAAGAATATATATACTTCATGGGGTGTGTCTCCGATATCTCCTTCTGTGTGTTACAAGCTTCATGATAAACTTAGTAATACTATTCACTGCGTGAAGAGTATAATAAAAATCTTGGGTGATTTTTAAATGAAATTCATATCATCTTAGTGTCACCTTCATAAGAATTTTCATAACAATAGATCAAATATACTTATATTATTAAAAACTATTTTAGTCAGGGGTGCTATAGAAAAATCTTCCTTCTCAAGACTACCAGATTTACGATTTTTTCTTCCACAGAAAACTCTTTCGGAAGTTTTTGAATCCTCCTACGTTTGGTTTGGATAATTGGTTATTTTCACCCATAAGAAATTTTGTTTAAAATAAAAACATTGCTACGAATGGAAAGATTAAATTTTTTCAAAGTAATCTGCATAATTTTTTTTTTTTGAAAATATTTCATTTGTTTAAACTATTAATTCACCATTTTACGAAATATCTTGTAAATTAGGTATAAGTTTTCTTTATAAACTTATTACTGGTATTGTAGATTCGCCGTTGCTTTTGAGTCAACTTAGTTTCTGTCATACCACTAGAAATTTCGTCCCTCTCACTCTTAGTATGAGCACAACTAATTTTGCTTCACACGATCCATTTCGTGTATTATGTTTAAATTATAACAAACTAAGTATATCACATTCTTTCTCTTGAGATTTCGCTAAACGCTATCAATGTTCTGGTTCTGGATCACATACGTTTCTCCATTCACCGTGATTAAACCTGGGCGTTACAAATTTGGATGTCTGTCTCTGACCACACATGGCTATGAGTAGAGGCATAGCTAGCTATTTAGCAAATAAAAATCCCACACCGGGTTAGAGGCGAATATATTTTCTATAATTTAATTTAGTAATTTTAAGATTTATTGAGATATTCCTTATTGTACTATTGATAACTTGGATTTTTTTGTTGACAGTAAGTTGTCATATATTTGAATAAATAAATAAACCTCCTGCAGTCGGCAAAACCAATCAAGCAAATGGATTGAATTTTTCGGATTAAAAAATAAAAAAATAAAAATTTATTTCAAGTTGACATATGAACAATGCACAGTAAAGGTGTCGTACAAATTGTTACATTTGGCAGGAAGATAAGTTTAAAATTTTTCTTTTACTATTTTAAAAGAAAAATTATAATAATTTGACTTCTTATAGTAATTCATCTTTAATGGGAAACACGTTTGTACCGTTTTTATTTTAAAAAAAAATAAAAATAATAAAAATAATAACAAATTTTTGTACAGTGTTTTTATATGCTGACAGCCCTATTAAGACAAGGACAATATTCAGTTGAAGCAGTTTGGTTATTCGATAAAAAAACACCGAAACACGAAACCTCTCGGAGTTCTGTGACATCTACAGTTTTTTTGAGAGTATTTAAAAACTCCCGAAGCCGAAAATACTAGAGTTTTCTGTATCAACCTTGAATAATACATGAAAAATCCTTCGGCCTTTTTTAATTGAAATTCATAGTTTCCTTTCTCATCTTCTTAGTGCTACACTTCATCTTCATTCATTTTTATAATATTGGATTTTTCTTTTTCAAAAAATCATATTACCTCAGAACCTCATCTCCTAAGAGTTTTCTTCTAAGTTTATTATCACGGAGACTATTTGGTTATGCAAAGCAGATAACAAATGGTCTTGCTCGTACTATTATTAGGATCTTGTTATGTTGGCTCGCTTACTTGGTCTTTTAATATTTTGTATGATTTGAGAATGAAATTATTTAGTAAGTTTCTGTTTAGCATTTCATATTCGTTCGTTTACTTGTTCACTTCTCTTATCAACATCCATAGTTCGATTGTCTATTATTCTTCATTTTCCTGCTTATCTACGTAGTGCATCATTGGAGTATCAACAATAGCAGCCACATTAACCATTGTTAACTATTTAGTTTTAACTTTTTGTTAGCATTATATAAATAAATAAATAAATAAATAATCGAAATAAACTGTAAACATTTAATAGCAAATTCCTTAAATCTTAAAATGGTTTTTTTTTTTTGTTTTTCGTCCAAGGTTTTTAATGACATCTTTCTTTGGGTTGGATAATTTAAATATAACAACAATAATGTAAATAATTAATTAATTATTAAATTTAAATGATTAAAATTAGTTACTAACTTTAAATAATATTATAAATGTAAATAAATATGGCGATTAAATCAAATTAATAGCAATAATAATTAATTGCATATTATCATTTTTATGTGCTCATCAATTGATTGAATAATTTCTAAGTGTTCGTTAATTTTCACATTCAAAAGGTCACTAAAGAGTTCATTGCTACACAGATAGATTCATTTATTTATTTATAAGTTTTAGATTACACATAAAATTACAAGAGTACTAAGTAGCTAAAGGAGCCTACGACTTTATCATGAAATAAATTTATAATGATTAGAATAAATTGATTAAATCACAATGAAGAAGGAAATTTTAACCTACAAAGTAAATTATCCAATAAGAGGTGTTATTTTGATATTCAAAGAAAAATGACATTTTTTGAGATAAATGATCGAATGTTTATTTCATTATAAAGAGGAAGGTATACCATTAATAATGAAAAACAACATCATCCAAATGGACACCACGACCACGCTTACAGGACCATATCCTTTTCATGAAATTTTCCATAACCAAATCGCAAAGTGGCTGCCCTATGTCCTCGATAGCCTCACGAATTCCATCTTTGAGGTCTTGAATCGACGCTGGGCTGTTGGCGTAGACCTTATCTTTTACGTGGCCCCAAAGGAAGAAGTCGCAAGGTGTTAAATCACAATATCCCTCGATAGCGTAATCCATTCACCGTAGCTGTTGCCCTAGCCTCATTTTCGAAAAAGTAAGGTCCAATGACTCCCGCACCAAACAGTCACACGTTGAGGATGGAGAGGCTTTTCAACAATAACTCTTGGGTTTTCCGAGCCCCAAATGCGACAATTTTGCTTGTTCACGTAGCCACCGAGGTGGAAATGGGCCTCATCAGTCAAGATGATTTTTTTACGAACCGTCTCTGCCAAATTTTCACCATGTTTATAGTGAATTTTAATAATTTTAATGCTTTGTTAAAGCGTGTATCGTTCCATTTTTATTAATGGCGCAGTTTTTACTTGTCAAATGTCAAAAAATGACAGCTTCAAAGGTGACATCTACCGAAATAGCGGGCTATTCAAAATAACACCTCTTATTGAAAAACCCTTTATGTTCTGATAGTTAAATGTTTTCAAAATATAGAGCCAAGCTTGGACAGACAACTAGAATATTATGGAAAGAGGCCGTGGCTCCGCAGGAATAATATTGCGATGTTGAGCCAGTAAGAAGATATTGATGCGTGAGTTGAGTATGTCCAATACTTAGACGGACAAATATAAATAAGCAACCAGTGTTTTCTTTGAGGTTTTTGATGGAAAATTGATTGTAGTTCGTATAAAGATGTTTGGAATCTTGAGCAGTTTTCCACAGTCTTTGTACTACGTACAACTTTAGTAAGATGTCTATCATAGACTTATAAAGGGTGGACAAAAGTTAAATTTTTTTTCAACGAATTTTACTTTATTGGATATATTGATTTTTCTGATTAAGTAGGAAGGACCAATAAATGGCTCACCCTATATAAATATTTCAATATTAATATTCATCTTACACTTATCAATTATACCTGACATTCAAGTAATAATATTAAAAGTCTTCACAATAACGCAACAATCTCGCAACTTTGTCTATTTTTTTTTGCCCCCCAATTGTTTATGTGCATTTCTTTACTTATAATCTAAATGACAAACACTAAATACTTTTTTTAACAATGATAGGAAGGATAACACTATAATAATATCAATCATTATTAAATGGTCACCACTCTCATGAGATACCGCAACGTTCCTCTCAACAACCTTAGACAACCATATACACACGTAATTTATACGATTTATATATAAACAGGGGGGGAAAAAATTAAAAAAGAAAATAGGTGAACTAAGTTAGATCCACTGGTCTGCTTCCTTTTAAGCGCCTACGTCTTGTCAATTCGTGAGATGAAAGGTCAGTTATTTTTCTAAGGACTTGTGATATCTTCTTCTAACATTAACAATTTCCTCATGTATCTTTGTTACACCAAGGTCTTTATGGATATCGTAATTAGTTATACTATAACAATGCGCGTTAAGAATTACTCAAAGCATTTCAGATTGTTGTCTCTGGATTATGTTTATGTTTAGTTTTCTTGGCAGTGTCCCATAGTTGAAGGTCGAAACTTTGTGAGCTCATAAAGTACATAACTGACAGTTGCTCCATACAAAAAACAAAGTGTGTCTTGACATAACTTTGTGAGCCTATAGATACACACAAACTCTACATTTTATTGTATTTATGCCATTAAATTAAAAATGTTTTCTCTTTTTTACAGATCATCATCATTAAAGCTCCTTATATTCGTTGTGAAGTTATAGATATTCATAAATTCAACGGTATGTACTATGTAACTAATATTTTAATCACATCTACATACATCATTATCACCTCCTCCTTTCAGACTTATTTTTGTAGAGCTTCAAAACAAAGTCCTTCTTCAAAGTCTTGAAATTATTTACTTATATTTATCCTGGAAATATTTTCGATTATATATTTTATTAAATGGAAATCGTCAATGGCGGAATTATCTTTAGCTGAGCGACTTTAAAGCCTTTCAAAGACAAGATATAGAAGAATTAGACATAGAAGTTTACATTTTTTCTAATTTCCTCTATCTCTATCTCTCTCTCTCTCTAGATGAGCACGTACTATATCTTGTTAAGGAAGTGTGATTTTTTTCCTTCATATTATGCTTATTTATTTGTAATCTGTCTATCAGTGAAGACAACAGGAAAATTAGAATGAAAACTGAGAAATCCCGGGAAGGGGAATGGTAACAACATAGTGGCATTTCTATGGTCTTCGGTCTGAGAAGGCAGCTTTTCTTAAAAGCTTCAGATATAATTGATATTCATGTGAGACTGCTAGGTGAGACGCAGGTTAAGTGTTAAGTCCAGATACTTCACGATGTCATTGCTTATAATGACATCCCATTTATGATTAATTGAGGAAATGTCATGTGGTTTAAAGTGAATGTGATATAGTGTGGACTAGTCAGTATTGATGGATTCTTAATTTATTATGAAAGTGATTATATGGATTTGATATGATTTACTCCTTGAAAGCATTGCCACACAATATTCTCACAAGTATTTTAAAATCCAAAGGTTTAATATTACAATATTTTATTTAGCAGTGTGAACAATCATAAAATTTTATTGAACAAAATGTCATCCATAATAGTCATTTGCAGTTAAGTGTAGTCACACTAATTGATTCGATAAATGATCACTTTGTGGGCATTAAATTATTGAAACAATCATCGTTGTTACTACTTACTTAAGTAAGTAGTATAAGAAGAATAAATAGTAGAGAGAAAAGTTTTTATTTTGCAGACAACACAAAATTTATGTAATTTTTTAATATTTTTCTCTGTTTTTTTTTTCTTCTTTTTTCTACTCAGTAAGTATTTCTTTCTTGTTTTTCGTTAAATGAAAATCCGTGTAAAACATTTTATGCCGTTTAACTTATTTAACCCAAAACATAAAATAGACATTTTATGATTATTAACGCCTTGTTAAAAGCTTTTGCCTTAAATTCAACCAAAGTAAAATGGCAGACGAACTAAGAAAGAGAAGTGAGAAAAACATTTTTACTAAAGTTTTTTCTGTTTGTTTTTCTTCACTTTTATTATAATTTTTTTTTTTTTTTTTGCTTTTCACAACTTAAAATACGCAAGTAAATGTTTGTTGGGTTACAAATGACAGTCAGCCAAGCTAAATAAAGTAAAGAAATGCACATTCATACATAGAGAAGAACAAGAAGAAGAAGAACAAGAAGAAGAAGAACAAATACACTAACACACACACACACACTTAGTCACATACATGTGTGTATGTGTGTACATGAAAGTTAAGATAGACAGAATGATACCGGAATATGTAACCAAAGTAGCGTAGCCTGCAAGTAGGCAACTGTAGTCTCTTAGTTGCTCAATTTCAGATTCACACTTCCGTCGTTTGACTCAAAGTCGGGAGACCGAGAAATACTCTAGACGAGAGTCATCTTTTGGCTTCATCAGCAGCAGAATCAAAAAGAGTAGCGGCGCCTTAAGCGTTGGAATGATGTTGTATGTGATGTTTTTTTCTTTTTCTTACTTTCCTTCTTCCTTTTTTGTTTTTTTTTTTTTTTATATAAGGTAGGAGACAAAGTAGAATTTCTTCTTTACTTGTAGTAGTCATCATGGATGTCGTTGTCGTTGCCGTTGTTCCTGTTGTGTGCTTCCCAGTGCTCGCTTAAATTTTAGCTGCAGGCATGCAAACGTGTGGCATACAATTTTTTACAACAACAGCGAACAACGGCAATGGCACCAACGACGTGGAACATGCAACAACAATTAAACTTAAAAGAAGAAAAACGGAACAGCAGAAGCAGAACAGAAGCAAGAGCAGAAGGAGTAGTAGTAGGTATCCTCACTAGAAACGGAATAAAGTAAACCGAATAAAAGTTGTTAAAAATAAAAAGTGCCAACCGAGCGACGTAAATGTTAAGCGGGTGTCGGTAGAGAAGAGAAGTTATAGGAAAGAATTGGTACAGTTGAATGTAAGAGGGACATAGAAAAGACACATAGACAGACAGACAGCAAGACAACTGGCAGCCGTGCAAAAAATGACACGAACACAAAGATACACACATTCACAGGCACACAAATGAACATGTGTTTGTGCCCAGAGTTGCATAGAACAAATTCGCATGCAAATTGTGCGAAGCAGCTAAAGCAGCAACATTGGCAGACAGAACTCTAGCCAACTCAGAACAAGAACAAGAAGAAGAATGACGAGCAGACGAGCAAGGAGCCTGGAAGAAGGGCAAATAAAAGTGGCACGAACAAAAAAAAAAAAAAAAACCAAACACAACAAAAAAAAAGAAAACAAGAGAAATTACAAGGAAAAGAACAAAAACTTATAAAGAACAATAAGAAACCGGCACATCCTGAGGAATAAAAGTGCCGCAATGTATTTAACCAAGAGAAAGGGGAGAGAAAGCATCTATGTGTCTGTGTGTATGTGTGTGTGTGTGTGCGTGTTTGTTTACTTGCAAGTGTCTCGCATAAGTGTTTGAATGCACGAACGAACGTGCCGCTTTATAGCATAAATGTAAACAATAAAAAATTGTTTGAAAAAAAAATATATGAGAAGAAAATATGACAACAACAGCAGCAGCGGCACCGGCAACGGCATCAGGAACAAATAAATGCCAACAGCATTGCCAAGCCAAGACAAACCCAACCAACCAACCAACCGACTAACCAAGCCAAGCCTACAATAATGACAATGTGCGGCACTAAGGGAACATTTGGTGTAAAAAAGCATTTCCTTGTCACTTTACATTATACCGCGTAACTTCAGTTTCAATCTGAACAATCATAAGCAACCACAGATGCTACTGCCGCCGGTGCAACATCTTCCGGTTATGGCACTTCCAGCGATTTACGATTTTGTCGTACATTTAGTTTCTTCATCATATTCATTTGCTTCATCATATTTAATTTTTTTATTTCTTTTTTTCTTTATATAAATTTATTTCTTCTTCTAAGAAAAAAATAAAATAAAGTCTCAGTTCGATATTTTTAACTAAGAGTATTTATATTTAATGCTTCCTAAATGATTATTTAACAAACCAATTAGTAGTCCATCTTTTGTATTTTTCCATTGCAAACTACTTCTTCAAATTTTGTATAGAATTTTTTTTTATTTTTTTTTTTTTTTTTTGTGTGAGGTAGGGAGGAATCCTTTTGTACCTATAGTCACCATCGTGACGGAACTGCTTTATGTATTACTTCAGAGTAGGCGTCCAAGGATTCCCTCCAACATTGCCCTTAGAGGTCAATCTTCCTACCTACGTACATCTAGATTCACCACATTTGTAGCCAACATCATGTTATCAACATCATCTTCTCCCGCAGCGAGTGACATCACATCTTCATCATCTCTTGCACGGTAGGCTGTGGATAGTCTACATGTAATTCCAATTATATTAATATCCTCTTTCTCTTGTTCTAATTCTTTATTAACATTTAGCTGTCACCTTTTTTATAAATATACTTCCCTTTGCGAACTATTATAAAATAATTCTGCAATATCTCGTTGTCAGAAACATCTCCTTCCCTACACTTTAAATAACTCGCATGACATACATACTTAGAACATGCAAGGTTTGGGAATTCATATAACAAAGTTAAATTAGGTTTCAACTGTAATAGAATCACAAGCGACACCTAAGCTCAATGAATGGACATGTGTTCAAATCTATTCTCTTTTTTAATCAATTTTCCCCATCCTAATAGCTCACATTTGAGTCATTCAATCACATATTCTTCATTTCAATAAATCTCTTATAAATCAAACATTATTTTTCTTCACCATACCTCCATATTTTGAGTTTGAGTTATCTATACATTTACGTATATAACAAAAATCATTGGCTAAATGTGTTCCTAAGCGCAAAACTCTAGAATGGTAGAACCAATTTATATGAAATTTTTTTATTGTACTTATGTGGTCACCTAGATGGTTCTTAGCTACATTTGGATCCGTTAGGATTAAGTTGCTGTTTCTTTTTTTTTCAAATCAAAAAAATATGTCAATATTATTAAAAAGCTCTTTTTGAATCCTGTGTTTATGACAAAAATAAAATAAATATCATTCTATTAATCCCGCACAAAACCTATTTTGATGAAATTTTGCCAATGAGTAGCAACGCATGCCGGAACTGCTATTTGTATATAAAAGTGAATGTTCACATTAGAGATCTGTATGTCTACACTCAAAGTAACCGGCAATCAAAGTAGTATTGTGTGACACTCAAAAACTAGTGTAGGTCATATAACAAATACTGAGTTGTTTTGGTTTAAGTGGAAATTTTATCAGTTGTGGGAGCATTTAATGCATTTAGCTTTGTTTACTACAAATATGAGTATTCGCTTAACCGGTTACAAAATTTACTCACTCATTTTTGACGTTAATAACTCAAACGCAGTTTTGAGTGCACTAATGCAGCTCTCTAGTCAGCATATAAGTATGACATCGAAAAACTCCGATACCATTAGACCGATCATCATGAAAATTTGCACAAATACATATTTTTTCATGAAGAAGGTTTTATGCTATCCACTTTGTTTTAACTTACCATTAGATGCCTCTGCAGAGATCACCTTCTACACTGTTGAACCAATCATCTAAAAAATCGATAGACATTGGTGTTCGAACTCGAAAATTATTCTAATATATCCAATTTATTATAACTCGCCACTTGATGGCCCTGCAGAGATTACCTTCTATACCGTTGAACCGATCTCCTTGAAAATTGGTATACATAGGCATTCGAACTCGTAAATTATTCCAACACTATCCATTGTGCTATATCTCGCTACTATATGGAACTCCAAAGATCACCACCTTCTACATCGTTGATTATAAAAATCATGCACTAACATCACATTGAAGGCGTAGCAATGCGTTCCGGGCAATTCTATTTGTATTTAGTTTTGTTTCTAAACTTTCCATTTTCTTTTTTCTCTTCAAAATGTTTGCATCTACATCTCTACTATCTACTATTATATATAAGTATATATAAAACAAAGTTGAGAAATGTGTATGTTTCCCTCTAGCGCCAGTAATTTTCAACCGATTAAGTTATTTTTGTTTTTTTTTTTAAATGTTTGATGGTATGATCAAAGTCTTTATGTTCGAAAGTGTTCGAACAAGCAATCGAACGTTCGATCATTTAGACAATAACCATTGTTCGATGGTATGATCAAACACTGAATGTTCGAAAGTGTTCGAACCAACCCAATAGAAAGTACACAAACAAAATAAATAAACCGTTTCTACTGTGGCCTTGAACAAACTAAGTTTCACATGTAGATTGGGCCACACCAAAGCATGGCTGAACACAGCTAGTAAGTAGTTTTATATTTCTACAACAGTTTTTTCTCTGATTAACTTACTTATACATAATTCTTTACCATATCTTCATATATTTCTTTATCACTTCTTTTTCCAGTCATTCTCAATATTTTCTTCTTTCTTTCCTTATCACAGATTATACAATACATATCCCTTGCTTAGCTTTACTATTTAGTTTGACAGCAATTTAAATTTAATGATTTAGCTGCACTTATTATTGTATGTTGTCCTTCTACTTTTCACTTACTATTACTATTCTTCATTATCAGGATTTATTTTTATATTCTTAACTTCTTCATATCATCATTTTCTTTTACAAAAAAATTTGCATCTTTATCACAGTTTTTTTTTTTTTTCCTTTTCATAGACGCCTTCTTTATATTATTTCATTTCATTCCATTACATTTCGTTTCCATTTCTTTTCTTTATTATTATTTTTTTTTTTTTTTTTTTGTTTTGCCTGTTTTGTAGTATTCTTTTTTCTTGTTTATTTCGCCTTTTGCA
This sequence comes from Amiota mariae, assembly GCA_035041805.1. Lineage (NCBI taxonomy): Eukaryota > Metazoa > Arthropoda > Insecta > Diptera > Drosophilidae > Amiota > Amiota mariae. The sequence continues at coordinate 26,589 of JAWNKV010000526.1, read as the reverse complement.
TTCACAATTTAATGTCTTCTTTCAATTTGCTTACAATAGTCACCAGAGATGACGGTGACGATGTCTATGACGGTGACTATGTTGATGATGCCGCCACCACCACCACCAACATCGTTGCCCTTCATTATTATCATACTATCATCATGATGATCATCATCATAACAATCATTGTCGCTGACAATATGGCGTCGTCATCGTTGTTGTTGTTGCTATTATTGTCGCTTTACCGTTGCTGTCGCCGCTTTAACGCTTTTTTAACGGCATGAACGACAATTATCACAATTGTCCTTAAAGCCCACTGTCGACTCGAGTCGAATCGACTCGACAGGCTCATACTCACCCCTCGACCAACTCCTGCTCTACTCTATTCAGTTCTTTTTCACTATTACTCCCTGCTACTCACTCTACTGTCACTCATTCATTCATTCATTCGCTTGCTTATTCATTTATACTCCTCTTCATTCATTCATTCATTCATTTGCTCGACTGTATCTCCTTTTTCTCACCCACTTAGTTACTGATTCATTCATTCATCCTTTGTTGTAGCTGCTGTTGTTGTTGTTGATGCTTTTGTTTCGTCCTTTGCTTGTTCTTTTTGAGCTTTTGAGCTGTGTTTACACTTTGCAAGGTATTACCCTCTCCCTAGGTCCTCTTTTATCTATGTTCACCAGAACCACCCGCAGTTACAGGCTTTTCTATACAAATGTGTGTATTTCACTTTGTGTGAATGAGTGAGTGTGCGTTGTCTTTTTTCTTTGTTTGTGTATTTTTGTAAGTGTATGTGTGTGTGTGTGTTTTGTATCGCTTTGCTTTTGTAAGAATGTAAGAACGTGTTGCCTACTTTGAGGGGCATTTAGCTAAAATGTTTATTTGTCTTGAGGATCAGAGTGCAAAAGCATCAGACATCAACAGTAGCATCATCGTCATCATCAACATCATCACAAGTCGACAAACGTCTGTTCGTTTTATTTGTTTGTCCTTCCCCCTCTATTCCATTCTTTTCGCACTCTTCTTATCTAAGTGTATTTCATTGTTTTCATCATCTTCTTCAAGTGAATATTTGTTTGTACGTTTGTTTGTTTGTTTGTATGTTTGTATATTTCTTTCTTCTCTAATATGTCTTTTTATCTGTTTGTCTGTGTATCTGTTTGTCTGTCTGTCAGTGGTTAGTTGGCTGCTTGTCTTGTCTTGTCTTCATTTCGTTATCTGCCTTTTTCAATTTGTTCACAATCAATTAAAGTCAAGTTAAAAGTTTAATTAGGCCTAATTAACTCGTCCAAATGCAAATTATTAATGTGAAGTGCCTTGTTCATTCATTCATTCATTTATTCAGTTGCTCATTTATTCATTCATTCATTTTATATCACTTTCTGTTCAGTTTTATAATCAGTTAAATGCGTGCTAGTAATGACTTAATGCTGTTGTTGGTGTTGGCTAATGGCCATAAAAGTCATAAAATTCTATTCTATTCTATTGTCGTTGTAGTTGTTTGTGTGGGGAAATCCCTTAAGTTCATCGAAAAGTCAAAAAAGCTTTTAATTGACTTGATAATTAGTTCGATATATGGCAACAACAACAACAATAGCAGAAAAACCCAACAAATCCAACTAAAATAAACTAAACGACAAACTTCAGTAGTTTCAAAACTGTAGATGAGCAATTGTTTTTTCGTTCTTTTTTCATTTCTGATTCTTCTTCTCATCGCTTCTTCTTCTCCTTTTCCTTTTCCTTCTCTATTTTCGCTTTTATTTCTGTTCTTTTTTTTTGTATTTTTTTGATGTTTTTGGTTAAAGCGAAAGTCAATAGCTTCAAATGAAACCATCCAACAAATAAAGGAAGCCTACATAAGCACAAAACGCCATATGTCATCAATGATGATGGACACAATGGCGAACACTTAAATTCACACACACACACACACACACACACACACACACACACACTTTTAGTAAGAAAGAGATGCATTTACAAAATGAGATGGAAAGGCATATAATTGTCTATGTATGTATAAATTGTTTGTCTGTACAATTGTTGATTTGTAAGTTACTGAGTATTTCACAATTGCCGCGAGTGGCATTAGCTTGGATCACTTGAGAGCATTTATTCGAAACAATTTGCTTTGTTTGTTGGCCATTTTCATCTGACATGAAAACCAACTGAATGCCATACCACAGATATGTATGTTTCTGTGTGTGTGTGTCTGTGTCTGTGTCTGTGTATGTGTGTGTGTGTGTGTGTGTGTGTGTGTGTGTGTGTGTGTGTGTGTTTTTTTTTTTTTTTTTTTTTTTTGTGATCGGAAGAAAAGCATCGAAAGCCGAAGTGCGGGACTTTAACCACGCTAAAAACTCCCGCCCCCTGGTCCTATTGTCCCCCCGGAACTGTCGTTAGATATTTCGTCGGGAGGAGAGGAGGAGCATAGTTGCTCAAAAGTCAATCTGTCCCAAGTAAGTGGGTCGCCTATTGTCTCTGTGTTGTTTGTATGTCGCAACTACACGTCAATCAACAATCACCTGTCCGTTTGTGCAGCTAGACGGTCGGCCTGCATTCGCAGTCTTTCAGCTGCTCTGCTGCGTTCTGCTGCACGGAGGGCCCTCATCATCGTGGCAATAGCTGCTTTCACCACTTGCCACATCTCTTCTGATTGGCACATGTGCGGCACCAGGTTATCCACTGTAGGCGGCTCGCCAAAACACTCCTGTATCTGTGTCCTCTCATTGATAAATCGAGGACAGCAGAAAAGTACGTGTTGGGCATCTTCGGCGATACCGACGCAGACAGGGCAGAAGGGGTCCTCCTCGTGTCTGAAACGGTGCAGATAGAACTTAAAGCAACCGTGTCCACTGAGCATCTGCGTCATATGGAAGTCCACTTCTCCATGTTTCCGTGTTATCCATACATCCAGGCAAGGGATCAGGGAGTACGTCCATCGCCCTTTACTAGACGCTTCCCATCTTCTCTGCCATTCTTGGATGCTGTTTCGCCGCTCGTCTTCTGTGGATGACCCTGTGGTGTACCTCCGTTTCACTTCTCGCGCCAATATGTCTATTGGTGGCATAGAAGCTATTGCTTCAATCGCCACATCCGATATTGTACGGAAGCCGCTTGCAACCCGCAATGCACTTAGGCGGTATGTCGAGCGAATACCCGCCATGTATGAGCTCATCCGTGTTGCATCCGCCCATACTGGCGCAGCGTATAGGATAATGGAGCCAACAACTCTAGCCAGTAGCTTTCGCGTGCTAGCTCGTGGTCCGCCTATGTTTCCCATTATTCGGGATAAGGCTCCATTAACTTTCACCGCTTTGTCATTTATGGCTACTAGATGCTCCTTGAAGGACAACCGAGTGTCAATAAGCACTCCCAGATACTTGAGGGCTGGCTGGGAGGTTATGAGGCAGTCGCCTATCCAAAACGAAAATGTTTCCCTCACCTTCCTGGTAGACAGGAGAACAGCTTCTGTTTTCTCGACTGCTAACTCCAGATGAGCTTGACTAAGCCAACTCCTGACACTGGCCGTAGCTTCACAGCAGCTAGCTTGTATTCGCTCGATCGTTTTACCCACGACTACCAAAGCAATGTCGTCAGCGTAGCCAATCAGCGTTGCGCCTGTGGGGAGGTTCATCCTAAGGATACCATCATACATTACGTTCCACAGCGTGGGTCCTAGGACCGAACCTTGAGGCACGCCCCTTGTGACCCTGTACTCCTTCCGGCCATCATCGGTGTCATACAACAGCACCCGGTCTGCGAAATAATTTGCAATTATCCGCATAAGGTACCTCGGCGTATCGAGATCCCTAAGTGCTTGCATGATCCGTGGCCAGCTCGCCATGTTGAAGGCATTTTTGACGTCCAAGGTCACCACAGCGCAGTATTCCTTGGCGCCTCCCTTCCATCTGGTTCCACTCGTCGCTCTACGCGCAATATCCATCACTGCTTGGATTGCATCGACCGTGGATTTCCCACGGCGGAATCCAAACTGACGGTCGGATAGAGCGTCCGGTCTTTCTAGAGTGTCCTGGAGACGTCCGACTATGATACTTTCCAGTATCTTGCCCTGCGAGTCAAGCATGCAGAGCGGCCGGTACGCAGATGGGTGGTCAGGTTGCTTTTTTGGCTTTAGCAACAAGACTAACCTCTGTCTTTTCCAAATGGTCGGGAATACACCTTCGGCAAGGCATGCGGAGTACATCTTTGTGAAGGTCGCAACATCTGCTCTCACTGCAGCCTTTAGCGCTACGTTTGGGATGCCATCAGGACCTGGGGCTTTCCTGTCTCCCAACTTTCTTAGTGCTTGCAGCACTTCAACTGTGGTTACCACTGGGAAGCCAGCGGCGCCTGTGGGTGGATCGGTGGATTCCAACGTGTCACCCACTGGGAAAAGTGCTGCAACCACCTCGCCGATCAGCGTTGGGTCAGATGGCTGTGGAGGCTGTGGTCCTTTCACCGAGCTCATCACTAACTTGTAGGCCTTACCCCAGGGATCAGTATCGGAGCTGTCTCGCAGGGCTTTGAAACGAGAGTCTTTGCTGAACCGTATGGCCTTCCTCAGGAGATGTCTTAACTTTTTAAATGCGTATTGCATTTGCTCCCAATCAGGAGACGTTCTGGCACGCTGCGCCAGCCTGCGTGCCCGAATGCAGCGACTCCTAAGCTCAGCAATCTCGTCGTTCCACCAGTAGGCCGCCTTTCGCGTAGGTACCCGAGCTTTCCTAGGCATCGAGGCGTCGCAAGCTATGGAAATCCGCTTGGTGACGCTTTCTGCCATACCATTCGCGTCTTCAGTGACCGTTGCGGTGTCTTCCCAGATTTGGAGAAAGACGTCTTCGTCAAAGAGACGATCTCTCCAGCCTCTGACAGAGTGGAACTGGACCCTGATTGCCGGATGCTGCACAATCTCAATCACAATGGCTCGGTGATCACTGTTCGTATAGAAATCACCGATGCTCCATGTTGTGTGACGCGCAATGGAACTATGTGCGAAGGTGAGATCTATGGCGGAGCGCCTGTTACCTGCCTCGAAAGTGAACTGCCCGTCGTTTAAAAGTTCAACGTTGAGTGTGGCTAGGCACTCCATCAGGACCCTGCCACGCTGGTTCGTGAAACTGCTACCCCACATTGTGGACCAGGCATTGAAATCTCCTGCAATGATGGACGGCGTCCTTGTCCTGGCTTCCGCAACCAGCTCCGTAATTAGCCGTTCAAATTGGCTTATTTCCAGACTTGGGGGGGCATAACATGAGAAAAAGTAAATGCCGTTTACTTTTACCCAAGTGAAGCCAGAATGAGGAGTCAGTGCCTTGCTTTGAGGAGCCTTCCCATCCGTGACCCATATAGCCGCTTTGCAGGATGCGTCCGACGTCCATTCAATCCCTAAGATGTTGCGGTATTGCTCGCATATTAGGACAAGGTCGAGGTGTTGCTCGAAGACCGTTTGTCGCAGCAAGTCTTGGGCTGCCACACAGTGGTTAAGATTAAGTTGGACGATTTTCATCGCCCTCCTGTCCTCTTTTCCTTAACTGCCCTTTCGTGTTCCGGGCAACGGGCACTCCCCGCTGCATGGTTACCACTGCATAGCGCACACTTTGGCTCACTTTTGCACGCTGCTGCCTTATGACCTTCTTGCCCGCATCTCCTGCAGAGGTTGCTGCGGTCTACGGTTTCCTTACAATTTTGTGCTTGGTGGTTGTACCCCCAGCACTTGTAACACCTGGTTGGTTCAACACAGTCCCGGACTCTGCAGGATACCCATCCTATGCGGACTCGTTGCGCACTCAGCACCATCTTTGCGTCAGCAACTGGCAGCGTGATGTACGCAGTCTGTGTGCCACGGCGTATCTTCCCCATGTTCCGAACCTGCGATTCATCCGGGCGATGTATTTTGCACTGCTCATGGAGGGCGTCACACACTTCGCCGGAAGATGTGATCTCATCCAAATCCCTGAGCTGGATTGTGACCACGTTTGTTTTCGTCACGACTTTTACATCACCGCCTAGAGACTGTTCCACCACTGTCTGGTACTCCGCCGTATTCTGCTCTGTGCCCCGTTTGAGTTCAACAAGAAGCTCATTTTTGGTGGTGCGTCGGAAATTCTTCACGCTTTCGCCTAGTTTCTGCAAGGCCGGGTCGCTGCGTAGAATATCCGCATACGTGGAGCTTCCGGTAGCCGAGATGATGAGAGCGTCCGGCTTAGACCTGAGGCCATTTGCCCTTCTCTTTCCCGACACTTTCGTCCAGTTCTGTTTAGTTGACTTGGGAGAGTCAACCTTAACTTTGCCAACTTTAGCCACGGGTTTGCTCTCCTTAGAGGCGATTGGTGGTTTTTTAGCTGCACAGCGCTTTACTGGGGGCGTTTCCAGTTGCTCCTCGGGGCTTCTTTTACCCTTTGCGGGGGGTTTCAACCAGGGTGACGTCTGCGAAGAGTTATTAGTCCTTATGACTCTCTTCGCCTGGTCGTCCTTCTGATCGATAGCTGAGAGCTCATAGAGAGCTTTGATACTATCGATCGTATCCCTCATATTTTGGTTTATGGAGCGTCTCGGCTTACCATCTGAACCCTTCTCCTCCAGCATGTCCACCAAACTCCTTATCTTCACGCCGAGCTTGTGGAAAGAGTTAAACTCTTCTCCTGGTTTCGTCGAGCACGAGGGGCTCGCCTCATCCTTGCTAGTAGTAGCCAGGATGGGTTTCGGCGTTCGATTGATATTACTGCCTGGCTGTGGTGGAGAGCGAGCCACCTTGCCGCTTCTCTTGAACGCCATATCTCCTGATGGACCCGAACTTGTATCATCGTTCGCCACAGCGACCAAGTTGGCCGTCGCCGTGGTACAATTATTCCCTGTATTAGCCATTCTTTTTTGTTTAACCAGCGCATCGTGTGCAGGGGGGCGGGCCGTACTAGTCAGGAACGGGTATACCCTTGGGACATAGTCCCTACCCCAGTTCCCTGAGGCCTGACCTACGCTTTACCAGTCCCGGAATACACGGACGGACTGGTGCTCGCCCGGGGCAACGCAGTCTACTAAACTGCGTCCAATGCACACTCCCTGACCAGGGTCCGAAGTGGCTGGTCACTGATCCACGCCACGCCTGCCGCCTCGGTAGAGCAGGCTCACATCACCCCTTCACCATCGTTAGCGGAATAACTAACAGTGGTTCCGGGGACTCCCAGCGCGACGTGGCGGGGAACGGTCTTCACCGCGTTTTAGGCCTACCGCCAGGCATATACTACTGCCGACCTATCAGGTACAGACGCAGACCAAGAAGCCGCCCAATGTGGGAACAGACGCTCTTGGGTTTAGGACTGCCATCAGGCATTTACTGCTGCCGACCTATCAGGTTCAGCTACAGACCAAAAATCCGCACAATCTGAGACCAGGCGCACTTTTGGGTTTTTGGAGAACTTATTATGTGGGCGGCTCACACTCGCCCCGTCACGAGAATTTCACAAGAGTGTGTAGGCTTTTAAACTACCTCCTCCATTCTCGTCGCTCATTGGTCGGGGACTGCTTATTGAATATTCGCAGCTAACCTACATATCTGTAGGCCGTCCACTATCCGCCACCTGTGACCCCCACTGTAGCTTGTGTGTGTGTGTGTGTGTAGGCGACAGAGTAGTCAGCATTTGTCAGTGGGGAAAAATTTCAACACAGAAGGAGAAGGAGGAGACATTATAAAATGAATCAAGAGAATGTTTGGAAGGAACAACAACTCGGAAAATGAAAATTAGAAAAATAAAGCGAACTATGAGACCATTAGACCTTAAGGAAGAGAATAATATTGGAGAGGACTAGTAAAATGAAAAGGAGTTGGGAGTTTAAGATGAAAAGGGCAAGGAATATGTAGAAACCAGAAGCATAAAGGGGATCAAGCAACATAAAAGAAAAGGACTTAGGCCACTAAATTGAACTGAGCTTGTGAAGCAAGAACATGGACTTGAGTAGCAGCTTATAGAAAAATATGGACATGGAGGTATTTCGAAATACTCTGTCGTGCACTTAATAGGGACAGATTAATTGATTTCTTCATTCTGAGTAAAAAAAAATTTATATAAAAAATATTTATTTTATTTCAAGACGTATAGTTGTCATCAAAGATGCCTGGAATGAAATATCCTTGAATTATGTCTCTGAAGTCTCTATATGATTCTCTTACTGATAGGATTTTTGAGGTTATTTCAAAGAATTGTGGTGTATAAAACAATTATTAAATACAGCCGAATCCCGATAGCTCGTACATTTACAGCATTTATTACGAATTACAGATGTTTTCGAATTATCGAGATTTCACGAGGTTGAAAAAAGAAAAATGCGAATTAACGGGGTTTTACATTTCAGTTGATTTTCACATATTATGTAACTTTATTAATAGGAAAATAAAAACAGATACATAAAATAATATTAAGAGACAAATCAAGCTTTATAAAAGTTTGTAATTTTTGATTGCTTGAGGTTCTTTTCGCCTATCTTGAGTTTTCCAAACTTTATAAACAATTAAAAACATTTTGTTGGACATCATGATTTGAAACATTATATTGAAGTTATTGAATTATGGCAACTACTTACTTCTGTCAACGTACCGGTTACAGCCACGTCAATATCAACATTTACGTAATCATCGAATAGGGCAACATTTTCAGAGTTCTCAGATATACGATTTCATAGATAATACTGGTCGACAAAATAACACTTATTGTTTGTCACAAGAACTATTTAATTAGATATTTACTAATTCGAAGTCACTAATTCTGTATCTGCCCTTGGTTTTGTTGTATCATGTCTATGTTTTGAGATACATCCACATGCAACTACACTGAAGGAAGTTTGTTTCCATTATGCTTACTGTATTGCTTTCATACTAATTTCTGTAGAGTCAATGAACAATCGCCAGTGACTCGAATCAGCTTTGGGGTGTAATATGTCCTCAAAAATACATATGCTGAACTCTCATCTGGATTTCTTTCCTGCAAATTTGAGTGCTGTGAGTGACGAACAAGGCGAGAGGTTTCATCAGGACATTTCCTTTATGAAGAAACGCTATCAAGGGAAATGGAATCCAGGAATGGTAGCAGATTATTGTTGGAGACTTAGAAGTGACCTACTACAAACTAAATATTCACGAAAATCATAACTATAAGGAATAATTTCTCAAAGTGTAGCTGATTTTTGTACTTTTTACCAAAATATTTGTTATATATGGCAATTTTAAAAAAACAAAAAAAAAATACAAAATATGATATTAGTTTTCGACTAGTTGCATGTTGTTTTTACTATTGCAAGTCTTTCTTTGCTTTTATCATTTTTTTCTCTTTTGACCTTTAGAGTACCGTTCATTAAGCTATAATATTTTTAGAAAAAAAAGTAACGCAAAACCGATTACCGTTATATTTTATTGTTATTTTCTTATCAACTTTCATGAAATAGGTGTTTTTTTAGGGTTCTGTACCCATAGGGAGCTAACGGGACCCTATTACTAAGCTTACGATGTCCGTCCGTCCGTCTCCTGCTCTATCTCATGAACCGTAATAAATAGAGAGTTGAAATTTTCACAGAGTGTATAATTCACTTGTATGTAGAACGACAAATACTACATAATACACATTTTTAGAAGCATTGTTCTTCAAATTAACCTTTTGTTTAACAATTTTTTTGTTTTTGTAGTATACTTTTGAGCTGTTAATTGTAGTATACTTTTTGGTACGAAACCCTCAGCGTGCGAGTGCAACTCACACTTGGCTGATTTTTTACAGTTTCAAGTTCTATCGAACTTAATAAAATACCCTTTATTAAGCTTAACGGGTTTGTTAATAAGCAAATTGTCGCATATGGAGTAACACCAATCCACAAGAGACCCTAACGACTCCATTACATCCAGAGAAATGCACCGTTTGGTGCGGTTTACACGCTGGAGGCATCATCGGACCTTATTTCTTCAAAAATGAGGACGGAGCTTGCGTTACGGTCAATGGATGATCAATGGATGATCAATGATATTTCGTTTGAAAATGGAAGACATTGATCCGGACGAGATGTTGTTTCAACAGGATGGCGCTACATGCCATAAAGCAACCGCAAACATCGACTTATTGAAGTCAAAATTTCGCTAAAAGTTGATTTTGAGAAATGGACCGGTCAATTGGCCTCCATGGTCGTGCGATTTGACACCTCTCGATTATTTCCTATGGGACTACGTGAAGTCACTGACTTATGCTGATAAACCAGTAACAATTGACGCTTTGGAGGCCAACATTGTTCGTGTTATTCGTGACAAACGGCCAACAGTGCTCGAAAAAGTGGCGCAAAATTGGACGTCCAGAATGCTCTTCGTCAAGAACAGCCGCGGTGGCCATATGCCCGAAATCATTTTTAAATGTTAATGCCATGCATTGCTTTCGAATAAAAAAAATTTTTTGATTAAAATTTCATTTTTTCTGTTATTTTTTACAATTTCAAGTTCTATCGGGCTTAAAAAACACCATTTACACTAAAATCCAAAGGTTCACCAATATTTAGTTGTTGTCCTTAATCTAGTGCAGAGTATGTCGAGAGAAGTAGAATCACTACAAGAAATCAAAGAAGTGACATATGTAGTTTGAAACAGTGAAGTAAGTATGTGGAGAGCAGTTAAAATCTAAGGAGAAATAAGCATCTAAAAAGGAGTAAGAATCCCAAAGAAGTGTTACAATATAAAAATGGAGTTAGAGGAGCATGACGCAGGAGTTAGAGCGTGACAAGTAGATTTGCTTAAAGATGGACTGAGACCATCAAACATTTTACAGACAACATAAAGATTAACAAGAGTATGAAAAGAAGTTAAGATTTAAAAGAAGAATATGACAATGAAGAGGAATGAATATTAAGAACATGTAAAGAACATAATGAGTAACTCAAAGGTGACGAAGAAGAGTAAAAGCATAAATGAGTGTAATAAAAAAAAAGAAGATGAATGAAAATAGATTGATTTTTTGTTTTTGGTACCAAGAGATAAGAGACATAAATATATGAAATGCATTTCCACCATGAAAAAATGTACAATCATGAAGTTTTGTAGGAGTATGTAAAATGAATAAAAGGGAAATAAAAATAAAATGGCAAAGGAGTAAAGAAGTAAAGTAGTAAAGTAGTAGAGAGGAGTACAAATACTAGACAGAAGAGTATTACGAGTTTGTAGTAGATACGAGTAGAATTCAAAAGCAATCATTGACAACAAGCAACACATGAAGCATAGAGAAATTTGAACAACTGTACGAGTGCGATAGACGGAAACGGAAATGTTGCCAAAGTTGTATTGCATATTTTCACACAGATACACACACCCACACACACACACACACACACACACACACACACACACACACACACATATATGCATGCATTACCACAATTACATACATACATCCATGTCAATGCATTGTTATCGGAAACTGTATAAAAAAATTACAAGCAACAAACTGGTAAAGCAACTACAATACAATAAATGTTAGGCATTTAAAAAGAGATTCTCCTCAATGGAGTCTCCCTTTTCTTTTTTTTTTTTTTTTTTTTGTGTGTTGGATTTTTGCAAAGTGGTCTATAATTGACTTTGTTACATTGAGTAACCAAAGTTTGTTTACTTCATTTCTATAGCTAATCATCAATCCATTAGTCTTTGTTTTTTGTAAAACCCATTGTGATGTCACAGTATGAAACTCTATAGAGAACCAATCTAAGCCCGGTTGTCTTCATCCCCATAAGTTCTCAATCATAACACTATTGGTATATCCAAATGATATCCAAGTATCGAACTATGAGAGCCTTCATTGATGAACCGTTTAACGATTGATAAGTATTTTTATCTGTCATTGGTCTAAAAGAGATTCTATTCTATCTAAAGTTGAATTAAAACAAATTGGTTTCGTCATTAGTTTGAATTTGCTCTTTCCCTTTCCATTATATTCTGCAAAAAGAACAAACAACGCGTAATGCCAAGTCAAGCCAAACTAAACCAAAACCAAAACCAAATGAAACTAAAGCCTAAAATGAGCATTCAGTACGCGAGTCCAAGCTACGTTAGGCCACGTCTCAAGCACTAAATGCCAAATATATGAGTTTGCATGGAATGCATTCAAGCAAGGAAGCAAGGAACACAGCCTTCAGTCTCTAACCAAAAACATCTTTTAATAGGAAAATGTTTTATACTTCACTATGCCAATGCAGCCAAGGCATACTGCCACATTGCGCTTTTCAACGAACTTAATGTCGTCGTCGCCGTCGTCGTCCTCGTCATCATCATCATCATTGTTGTTCTTTCTGCTGTCGTTGATGCCATCACTGGTTCCATGCGCGCTGTTTGTGATGTTGTTCAACGTCATTGTTGTTGTCGTTGTTATTATTGTCGTTGTTGCCTTTGCCTGCAGTGTTTGTTTTAATTTAAATAAATGAGCTTAAGCGCACTCACAGCACTTGATCCTTTAAGGCTTTACTTACTTTTATTTGCTCCTTTCTTACTTCCTTTATGTCTGTGTGTACGTGTATGCACATGTCTTTGAGCGCTTGCCTGCCTGACTGCCTGCCTGCCTGCCTGCCTGCCTTACTATTTCTCTGCACTTTGACTTGACTCTCTTCATTGTCCTTGCAACTCTTCTTATTTCTTCTTTACAGAAGAATTTGTTGCCATTGTAACTTAGAGTTACTAGAGTCTTCTGTTCTCTACTACTGAGCTGTCTTATGTTGTTATTATTATTTTTATTATTATTATTGCTCGCCTTAATGTTGTTGTTATTCTTATAATAATTTGTTGTTGTTTTATTATTTTGTTGGCAATCGTTTGTTTAATGCTTACGCTTTCGCGCATTTACTCACTTACAAAAGAACACAAATGCATGTAACTTTTCATCCACCTTCTCCTTTTCCTATTTCTTTTGGCATTTGGCATACGCTATTTGTTTTCTTTTGTATTGCAATTCATGTTGCTTCTTATTAAGCCCACTAACAATTCTTAACTCCTTCGTCTTCCTCAACATCCTTTAACATTTTCTTCTATATCCTTGAACTCCTACATTTTCTTTTTCTTCTCCTTACTTTATATCCGGGATATGCAAAGTGTTAAGTATTTTTAAGTGAAATTGCTTTGTCGCTTACAACATTTTCGTCCTTATTGTCCCTATTGTTGCCATCATCGTCGTCATCATCATCATCATCATCAACTACGCCATCAGTTTCTTTGGCATTGGCGAGTCATACATTGCAATATTGTTGCCTTTGTCGTTGTTGGATCGCTCAACTTGTTTCACTTGGCTTTCATTTGCTTTCCTTTCCTTTCCTCATCTCTTCTCTTCTCTTCTTTAGTTGCCTCTACTATTGAGTCTTTCTCAGAGTTCTTTTTAAAATATTCGTTGTCTTGACATTATGTTGCCTGCCTTTTATATGTTTTAGACGTGTTGACTTGAGTTGAGCTGAGTTGAGTTGAGTTGAGTTGAGTTGTGTTTCGTTTCGTTTAGTTTCGCTTAGTTTCGTTTAGTTTAGTTCTTTGTTACTTCCTTCCGTCTTTCCATCCTTCCGACCCTAACAACCTTACTATTTTTCCGGCTTTTGCTTGTTTTGCTATTTTATAGGCGTCCATTGTTCTTGTTTTTGTTGTTGTTGTTGTTGTTGTTGTTATTTAGTTGGCTTCAACTTTATTCAAAAAAAAAAAAAAAATTGAGAGAGAAAGGTAGAAGAAAACATTTTTTATTTATTTTTTTTTTTTTTCTGTTCTCATATGCTTTGACAACTCGTCCTAGACTCCTAGACCCACTCCTTAGTAATGCGATGACAGCTGCAGGCGTTAATTTCACCTTTTGCACTGATTTATTTTATTTTTATGTTTATGGTTTTTCCTTTTTGTGCTTTCTGTGCTTATTTCTTAACATAATATTACTTCCTATTCTACCACTTCTCACCTCCTCCTCCTCCTCCTCCGCCTCCTTCTATTCTTCTCTTTGTCCTGTTCTTCTGTTGCTTTAGTTCCAATTCAAGTTTTGGTGATGCTTTTTTCCCCCCAAATTTTCTTTCTTTGTGCTTATTTTTTTAGATGTTGTTCTTGTAGTGTTTAGAGTGAATTCGCGTTGCCAACTATTTGTTTATTCGGCAAATTTATTTATTTCCTTTTTTATGATTTTCTTTTTCTACAACTTCTTCGTTGCTTGCATTTCTGTTTGATAAACGAAAAATAACAGAAAAAAATTAAATAAAAAAAATTTTGTTGTTGTTGTTGTTTCGTTATTTCTTTCTTTCTTTTCCTTTTTCAATTTGTTTGTTATGCGAGCTTTGAGATTTAATGCAAATTTGCTTCAAATAACAACAAGAAAAAGAAGAAATACAAGTAACCAAAGTAGCCAAATAAGCTGAAACAACACAAAACTCAACACCAAAAGAATGTGAGGTTTAAGGAAGGTGAAGGTGCAAGGAAATATTGAAGTTGAAGTTTGAAAGTTTGTAGAATAAAGAATAAAAATGTAAGAGAAAGGGAGAGAGAGAGAAAGGTGCTAAAGAACGAGAATAACAAGAGCCTAAGAAGACGACCATCAGTCAGAATGAGCTAAGCTTAGATGAAAAGAACAAGTACCACAGTAGCAAAGTCTATGAATCAAAAGCCTAGCAAATCATCTAGTGAAATGAAATGGTTAAAAAAAAAAGAAAGGAGACTCCTTTCAGAGCTCACCAATTTAGTTTAGTTGTTAGTGAAAGTAAGTGAGGAGTGGAAAGGGAACACTGAGACCCAGTGTAAGGATAAACATAAAATGAGCAAGTGATGCGAACACCTCGTTAGTTTTTACCTTGAAACTTTTTTAATATTTACCCATTCATTCATGTTTGTTGCACACAACTCAACTTTATGATTTCTCTTCTTATTACTATTTTGTTTTTGTAATAATTTTTTTGTTTTGCCTGCGTTCCTACTTCATTCGTGATATTTATTTTTATTTTTTTTTCCTCTATTTTTATTTTTTACAATTTTTTTTTTTTTTTATTATTATGAATTCAGAGCTTCCTTTTTAAATAAAGTAAGAAGCGTGTAAACTATGCAGCCGCCACTCTGCGTTTCGTCATCATCATCAACAACAACAACATTCAACTTGCCTTAGATGTGTGAATGTGAATATGTGTGAGTATCTGTGTGTGCACTCATCCATCCTTTCAATGGCAGCCTAACTAAGATGGCGCCCTCCAGATGCTTTACACAGTTGCCAAGTACCGACAGAGTAAGCAAGGCAAAGTGTGGCAAACAGAAAGAGATTGTAGCATGCAAGAGGAGATTGTGGCAAGCAAAGGACAACGGCGTCGGCGGCGGCTGCTTGTGCTATAAATTTTTGTTTGTGTTAAAAATTGCATTTTCTTTTGCTTACTGTAAAGTAGTTGAAGAAGCTAAGAATAAAATAGTGAAAAAACGAACCTAGTTTTGCGCACTTTAGCTTCTTTCTACTTATTATTATTATTTTTATTTTATTTTTTTTCCTTCCATTTTTTTTTTTTCACTTCTTATTCGTTCTTTTTTTATTCTGGCACGCTTTAGCTGTTTGTTTGTTTTACTTTTATTTTTTCTTTTCTTTCTTTCTATGTACCCAATTCAGATACTTTTCTCTTGCTAGTAAAATAATTTCTTTAGTTTTTTTTCAATCACTTTCTTGGCTCATTTTCATTAAAGTGATTTAGTTGGGCTTTGGCGCGCTTTTTTCATTAAAAACAAAAATAAATAAAGGAAAAAAAAAAATTGCCAAGAAAAGCATTAAATTTTATGAATAAAAGAGACTCTTAAGTTACTGCAGATATTATTATTATATTTTTTTTTTTTTTTTGCTTTACATTTCATAATTCACATAAATTGGGAATGGGATTTTGATTTTGCTTCAATGTATGTTGCGTTTAAAATAAGTTGATACTTAGATTCTGTAAAAAAAAATAATTGTCAAACTAAATCATCAACATTTGAGGTCTGTAAAGTTCAAGATGCCATTTGATGAAACCCCAATTATTAACGACCTTTCTAATACTTAGTAATACTCCTAATTTTTTTTTCTAGATTTCAAATTATTTATTGGTTTCCAAGGCTGTTGAATTATTGGTTTATTAAATTCGCAGACCCACCAAGTCTTATCACTATGCTTATATTCATTGTTTATAGGATCGGAATGTATTATATGATATGTATAATGTATGGAAATGGTTCACAAAGTCTTCGATGTCTTCTTTGTACATTTCAAAATATATATTTGATAAATAACCAATTTAATTCAATTTTACAAATAACAATATAAATATAAATTTTTTAAATACCAAGACCCTCGTACCACTAGGAAGGGTACTTCCCATATAAACCGAAATTCAAAAACATGTTCTTATCAGATTTTTTTGTTTTTTGTTTTTTGTACTATAGAACTGACTGTTTGGATACTATAAGTTCCTTAGCGATATCAATCAATCATATAAATTTCAAGACCCTCGGACCACTAGCAAGGGTACCTCCCATACAAACCCATATTCAAATTCAAGTTCTTTTAAGAAAAATTCTTTTGTATTTTGTATTATCAAGCTGAAATTTGCCCATTATAAGTGTCTGACTCATATCCATCAATCATGTAAATATCAAGACCCTAGTATCACTAGGAAAGGTACCTCCCAAACAAACCCAAATTCAAAGTAATGTTCTTATCAGAAAAACTTTTTTATTTTTTGCACTATGGAACTTAAATTCCAACACAATAAGTATCTGACCCATATCCACCAACCATGTAGACGCACGTACTACTAGGAAGTATAGCTGCCATACAAACCCAAATTCAAACTCATATTCTTTTCGTTTCTTTTTTTTTTTTTGTACAATGAAACTGCAATTTGGACACTGTAAGTATCTGTCCTATACCGCCCAACTAAGTAAATTTCAAGACCCTCAGACTACTAGGAAGGGTTCCTCGTATACAAACCCATATTTAAATTCATGTTCATATCAGAAAACTTATTTGTTTTTTGTATTATAGAACTGAATTTTGGAAATTATAAGTGTATAAAAGGATGATATAAAAAAGGTTCATGAAGAGTATATTAGCTTCGGCATAGCCAAAGTTATTCTTCTTTACACTTGTTATATTAATTATTTGTAAGTTTTTTAATTATTTTTTTGTTTGTCCATTCTACAATATTTTCATAATCCAGTTTTTTTTCCAATATTTTTCATACTTTACTTTCTAATATTTTTTTCTGTTATTTTATTTATTTATTTTTTTTTTACTTTTTAATTTTTATATAATTTTCTTTGCCATTTCACTTTAACATTTTTTTTAATTCACCATTTTATTCTTTACTCTTATGAATATTATTATTATTTTGTTTTATTTTATTATTTTTGTATTATTTTTTTTGTTTCCTCTTTATATAATATTTATTTTTTAATTTTTTATTTCTCATGGTTTTTGCCACTTATAAATACCAAGTGAGTTTGAAGCACGCACCGAAAACAAAGCACAAGGAAAAGCAAAAGCAAAAACAGAAGCACAGGAAATAGGAAATAGGAAGCAAGTAGTAAGGCTTCTTACGTTGTACTCTCTTTCTCAAAAAATAATTAAGTTTAAAACTTACCCCATACTACTACTACTACTACTACTATAGAGCTGACATATTAAATATATAAAAATAAAATGAAAAGAAAAGAAAAAAATGGAAAATAACGTCAAGTTGTAACCATGATATTTTAATTTGCAATGAGCGCACGCCAAAAGAGTTGTGAACAAGAGAGTGAGAAAGAGAGAGAGAGGAAGAGGAAGAGACACAAAGACCAAGAGCAAGTGCATGAGTTTAGTTTAGCCTCAGCTTAACTCCTCGACAGCATCCTATATAAGTATATATATAATAGTTATAGTCCTTCCTTTCTAGTAGTAGTAGTAGTAGTAGTAGTCATCGTCCTTGTTCTCGTCATCATCTTCATCGCTAAGTTAAGAGTTTTATGAGTTTCTTCTTTGTGAATGATGACGACTGAAGATGACTTTTGCTTGAATCAACTTGTTCAACTTGGCGTATACGCAATAAAAGAGTTTTTCATCCTTCCTTTGAGATCATCATCCCCCCTTTCCCGTAAAACTCTCATTATTCTTACTTACCTTTCACTTTTATCACCATCACTCCCACTCAAACAAATTCATTCACACTCTTAGTTAACCTCACATATCCCCTTCAATACTTTTTTACACATACCCCCTCCCCCCTCATATATTCTCTACTGATTTACTACAGACTGCGATTTCCTTTACTTGTATTTACAGTAAAACGAAATAGCAACGAAATATGAAATGATGAAAATATACCGTTGAAGCTGATGACTCCGCTTGAAACCAACGCCGCAAACATGCACAATTATTATTGCACAAACCAAAAACAACAACTTCAACAAAAGCAAAAGCAAAAAAAAACAACAACTACAGCAACAAAAGATACAACAACGACAAAAATCATAATCAACTGAACAGAAAAATTTGCACAAAAACCGAAAAAATAAAGTTGAAAAACATCGACGGTGACGAAAACGTCGAGCAAACTGTGATTCCAATTAAAATTAAGAAACCAACGAACAAGCGAACGAAGGAACGAACAAGTGAACAAACGAAGAGAACATAAAACAAAAGCAAAAAAAAAATTATAAAAAAATGAGCAAACTACAGACTCTTTTACTCATCACATTTTGGTGCTTGGTCAGCAAATGGCCACCACAGACAAAAGCACAAAATATGCACGGTAAGTACAGAACAAGGATGATATATGAATACGAGTAGGAAAACTAAGTAAAATGGGTCTAATACGAGTACCTTTTAATTTAATCATTTAAACACACATACAATTACAGAACCCAATTCACAACTTGATCCTGACCCAGAATTTATTGGTTCAATAAATAATGTTACATATCCAGCTGGTCGTGAGGCTGTACTCACTTGTTCTGTGCGGAATTTAGGCAAAAATAAGGTAAGTTCTATTCATAATGAATCGATATTTCAATAATCAATAATATAAATGAGTTTTGCTGTCATTACATAAAGTTTTCAAAAGCTGGATAGTTAACATTTCTAATAACCATTGAATCACTGTTCTTAATTCAAAAAACTATAACCTCTAAATGTTGAAAAGCAGACATTTGCGATTGTAACCTCTGAACCATGGTTCTCTTCACTTAGATTCCAATACAGATTGGAGTCATTTAGATCTAACGATCCACATCGTCTGCTTGTTTCTAGTTGCCCTTCAATTAATCAAGTTCTATGAAATTTCTTTTAGACAAATATGAACTATTTT
Source organism: Amiota mariae (assembly GCA_035041805.1). Lineage (NCBI taxonomy): Eukaryota > Metazoa > Arthropoda > Insecta > Diptera > Drosophilidae > Amiota > Amiota mariae. Next base: position 7,293 of record JAWNKV010000526.1, on the reverse strand, counting down.
GAAATGATTTTATGATAAAATTTAAACCTTTCCATGAAATTTAAGAAAATCATCGAAGCATTCTTTTGAAGAAACATTTGTAATACTAGATACACGGTAGACGTTGTCCTGGCTCTCTTTCCCAAAAAATTAATGGTTTTGAAATATATCTCTGAGCTTTATATACAACATTTAGGTGTATACATACACTTTTCCTTCTTGTTTTTAGATTTTTCAGCTGTTCCCTTGGGGTTTTTCAAAATTTCTTTATTCCTAAACCTTCCTCATGAATCAATTGACCCATTGATGATAAACATAAGAAAAACCTTTAAGTGGTTTTTGAGTTTACTCCATTCAGACAAACAGACGTGGCAGGGGACTTAGTTTTATAATACACTAGACTGGACTAGATACCCGGTCAAACGTTGTCCTGTCTCTCCTACCCAAAAAAATTAATGGATACTACTATTGGCTGACCTGATAAGATGTTTGTCACTCTTTCCGATTTTATTAGATTTTTCGGATATACCTTTGGGAATTTTTCAAATTTTCTTTTTTCTTAAACCTTCCTTATGAATCGCTTGGTTCATTAAAGAAAACCGTATGAAAATCTGTAGAGTAGTTTTTGAGTTTACCGCATTCAGACAAACTTATATACAGACAGACGTTGCAGGAGATTGTTTGATACAAGTAAAATAGTTACAATATTTCTACAATTCAATTTTTTTTTATGTTCAGGTTGGTTGGTTACGTGCATCAGATCAAACAGTTTTGGCACTGCAAGGACGTGTCGTTACCCATAATGCACGCATTAGTGTCATGCATCAGGATATGCATACGTGGAAATTGAAAATCAGTAAATTACGTGAAAGTGATCGTGGTTGTTATATGTGCCAGATCAATACGAGTCCCATGAAGAAACAAGTTGGTTGTATCGATGTACAAGGTAAAAACTAAGTACTTAGAATATAGTAAAATAATCTTAATCCAAATTTATGAAAACTTTTTTATAGTTCCTCCGGATATTATAAATGAAGAGTCCTCGGCCGATCTTGCTGTACAAGAGGGTGAAGATGCTACCTTGACTTGTCGTGCTACAGGCAATCCACAGCCACGAGTCATTTGGCGACGTGAAGATGGTGAAATGATACTAATACGTAAACCAGGCAGTAGGGAACTTATAAAAGGTTTGTACACCACAAAATTTGTACACTTAACAATATAAAATTTTGGTTAATTATTTTAGTGGAATCTTATAATGGCTCATCATTGAAACTTGTACGTTTGGAGCGTCGTCAAATGGGTGCCTACTTGTGTATTGCCTCGAATGATGTACCACCGGCTGTCAGTAAACGTGTCTCTTTGAGTGTGCAATGTAAGTTGATTCACATTTGTTTAGAAGACCAATTTCTTATAAATAAATGAAATCTCTTTCAGTTGCTCCTATGGTGCGTGCCCCTAGTCAACTTCTAGGTACACCCCTAGGCTCTGATGTTCAATTGGAATGTCATGTGGAAGCTTCACCATCTCCTGTTTCATATTGGTTAAAAGGAGCACGTACCACAAGTGGTTTTGCTAGTATTTCAACTGCTAGTTTAGAGTCTGGTTCACCAGGTCCAGAAATGCTCTTAGATGGGTAAGTAATAATACTATAGAATTGAAATATTCTTCAAATTTTGAAGGGATCTTTAGTTTTTCATAAAATCTTCTCTCTTTTATAGACCCAAATATGGCATTACAGAGAAACGAGATGGATATCGTGGCATTATGTTATTAGTAGTTCGTTCCTTTTCACCAGCCGATGTAGGAACTTATCATTGTGTAAGCACTAATTCACTGGGCCGTGCTGAGGGTACTCTACGTCTATATGGTGAGTTAGATGATTTTGAAAAAAAAAAAGTCACATGCATTACAATACCTATGTTTTCTTCAATTAGAAATAAAATTACATCCTGGAGCTTCATTGACAAATGATGATCATTTGAATTTCATTGGTGGTAAATCAATCAAATGAAATATTATAATATTTTATTTATTATTAATATATGTATGTCATTATAGGTCTCGAGGAAGCCGCCCGTAATGTTGGAATCTCTTGCAAAATATGCAGCTGGTGGCATCAACTGTTCTTACTAATCGCCTGTAGCTTCGTTTGTTGTTCAATTTTGAAACAACTTTGCTTTGCAAATGCGTGATAAGAATATTTAGATATGAAACGCATAAAACAATAAAAGATTCTCGATAAAAAAAAAGGAAAACCTTTATTACCTAAAATATCCTTCTGCAAAATACTAAGAAAAATACAAAATAATTCAAACTTAAATGCCACCAGGATTTATAAGTAAAAATTAATGTATTTATAATTTTTATGTTTTTCTTTATTTATTTATTTTTATATAAAATAAAAAAAATAAACTTATGTAAGTATGAATATCGAAGGCATTCTACTTATATCCTTTAATTATATAAAAGTGATTCTCTAGTATCCAAGAAAAAACATATTTGCCAAGGCAAACTTTTTTTGCCAAATATCATTTCTGTACGTATCACTCTCACTATACAAAAAGGAAAGAAAAGGAAAGGAAAAAAAAAATTTACCCTATCATAAAGGAATTAAAAATTATTATTACAATAATATTATTATATTAAATATAAAGAAATAAAATAAAAAAAAAAAGAAAAGAAAATTTAATAAAAAAAAAATAAATAAAACTAAATCAAACGAAACGCCAACGATGAAATTTGCAGAGGCGCTTAAAAATTGTTTAAATATTTAAAAGAAAAAAAAAACAAAAAACAAATAAATATTATTCATGATAAGTTAACAGAAAGCATAAAAATTATTCTAATTAAATGAAAACTAAAAAATCGACACACAAATACATATGTGGAAAAATGTGGAAAAATGTGGAAAAATGTGGAAAAATGTGGAAAAATGTAGAAAAATGGGGATTCATTAAGCAATCGAATGAATAAAAATACATACTAAAATTATACTTATAAATAAAATAATCCCAGAAAATGAAAAACAAATGCAGAGCAGCCAAAGGACAAAAACAAACATGTCGCATAATGTTACATTAATATTAAAATATAAATTTAAAATAAAACAAAAAATATGATACTATAAAATAGTGAATTAATTTAATAAAAAGAAAAACTAAAAGAAAAATAATAAGATGAAATATCATAATGTGAAAGTATTAAATAAAATTATCGCAAAATTAATAAACATTCATTTGAGTTTAATTTCATATTTTCATTCTTTTTATTAATTTATTTTTTAAAATGTATAACTAAAATTTTATGTTTGAAAGCCATTTTGAGGCAATTTGAGTTGCATTGATATACAAAAACTGCAGTTTTAGAAGCACTGAAATAATTCTTATATTATAATTGAACAGTTTGAAGGTGACTGAATATGAATTTAATGAAATTTAACAGTTTGACAAGCTTCTCCTTCTGAGAATTTATTGAGTTTTATATGAGCCCTCTGTGCTTAAAACTCTTATCAAAGAAGGTAGATTATAAATTTCACTTAGTGATCATGAATGTCCTTTATAAATTGGATTTCCAGGCGGCGAAGTACTCGTTTAAGAGAAAATATTCTGTGTCACCAACCCAGGCAGTTAAGAAGTACCTTTGGGTACGATGTCTTGCCAAGGAACTGTTTGGAGTTCAATTTTGTTGTTTCTTTAGGTATGAAGTCTGGTCAGAGGCTTTATCTGGTACAACGTGTGAAAGAAACTCGATCACCAACCCAGGAACTGATTGGAGTTCAATTGGGTAGTACCTTTGACCAAAGGTTGTGTCTGGTACCACGGTTGGTCAGGAGCCACGGAATTTGTTTCGTCCTGACCAACGGGTACAGCCCCTTTATGAGAGTATCGTTTTGGCTGTTGGTTGTTACCCAAATTCAGATAGAGCATTCACTCGTTATATAACCAGGTGCCGTGGCCAAAATAAGTATGACTCGATTTTGGTACTTGCAGATATTAATATATCCAAGGGAACGTTGATTGACATTTATCTAATCTGTGCTCGGCACCGCGATTAGCAATTTGACAAGCAGTGGAAACATTAAAAATTAAAATCAATGATAGAAAATTGAAAGCTTTAATGACAATTTGGCATTCGAAATTGTACACAGTTTAAGCAGCATTGACTAATTTTAAGTTGAAACAGAATGCTTATAGCACTGAATGAAAATGTTTTAAAATTGAATGCAGTTTCAGAAGCAACACAACATTTTGTATTGAAATATTGTAGAATGATTAGAACAACACTGAATGAAAAAGAACAAAAAATCTCTTACGATTGAGTACAGTTTGAGTGACAGAACATCATTTTTTAATCAAATATTGTAGAATGATTAGAACAATATTGAAGGAAAAAAGTGTGAACTGTTCTCAAATGCCTTACAATTGAACACATCATTTTGCATTGAAATATTGTAGAATGATTAGAAAAAAAAACAGCCTAACAATTGTGTACAGTTTGAGCAACATCATATTATTTTGTACTGAAATACATTTTGCTGCATTTTCTTTGGTTGAACAGTTGGGTGAAATGCAACTGAAAATGTTTGAACTGCTTTCATATGCCTTAAATGGCCTATCCACGGCCAATTTGTTCGTCGAATTTGTTGTGTTCGAGAAATGTTCGACTGTTGATATCGTTGCCTATGAACAATTCGGTGTTCGTCGTTTTGTTCGCCAAAGATTAAAACGTTTCTATCATTGGCGTGTTCGAGCGAATATGTTCGACGCTGAATACGACAGATCGCACGAACATTATTTATGAAAAATTGTCGAAGGGCAAACACGTGGTAAAATGGCTAAACAAGTGTTTTCCAAACAAGTATGTATCATCATCAATGCAACGGCCGTACACTTTCATCCGCCTTGTTACGATACTCACTGTTCGCTGTTTTCAAGCAAATGATGTTCGCCTGAACATTCGCGCTTCGTTGCTAGCAAAACGTTTTTTTGTTCGACGAACAATTCGCCAAACAAATTGGACGTGAATAGGAGGCCTTTATAATTGAATACAGTTTGAGCAGCAACACATCATTATATGCCAAAATAGAATGCCTTAGTACAACAGCATTGAAATGTAATTATAAGTTTAATGGCAAAGAATTATTTGCATATAAAGATTTATTAAAAAGGATAAAATAATATTTAAAATATAAGATAATATGATTTTAAATTTAGTTTCCATCAAATTAAAAAAAAATTCAATTCAATTTATTTATAACACTTTTGTTGAAACATCAAAGGCGCATGTCTCCATATTTTTAGAAGCCCTGAAATTTAAATAAATAGATATATATTCGTAACAAGATTTCTATAATATTTATTCATACACCAATTAGAACCAACAATGACAGGACAATTGCCATGCAAGATTCTCTTATCACCATGTCCAGCATTATCCAATAAATGAATATACAAAGCAGAACCTTTTTTTAGATTTATTTGTAAATCGAGGACTGGAAATACTAATGCACCACCGTCATCAATATCATTTAACTATAAATTAAATACAATAAAAATAAAATAAAATTGTGGAACTAATTTTGTTATTTAAAATGTTTACTTACACTAAAATATGTTATGGCATAACGATTACCAAGTTTTTCTATTCCACAACACTGAAAAGTAAAACATTTATATGATTATAGAAATTATTATGTGTTGTGATGACTGTGTTACCGATTCGTTCAGAAAGAATGGAAAATGATTGAAATATTGTCCACCAATACCATAATTATCTGTATGCAATGGTTCAGATTCTTTCATTTCTAATCCTGTAAATTCAGCAATCCGTTGATCAATTCTCGTCATTGTCTCACTATATTCATCGTAATAAAAGTAGGCACTCTTCATGCTGCGATCTTCTGTACCTTGAACAACTTTTCCTAATCTTGGCATTGATATTTCTTTTAAATGTTGCATTTCATGATCATGGATAACATCATGGTATATCACAATATAAGGATCATGAGAGATTTCTTCCATTTTTATGGGACTTATTTTCAAATAAGGTGATGCTGTCGAATTATAGCGACAATGTAGAGTCTTTGAAGTTTTTTTCCTTATATTTTTGGCACGACAAAGACGAGAGAATTCTATTTCATTGATGAGATTATTCTTAAAATTCTTATAAATGAGTTCATTTGGTTCGTAGGATAAAGCAATTTCTATGGCTTCTAAAGATTCTTCAGTATTTTCTAAAATATTATACATAAACATCAGTCAATCAGTTAAGGATTAGCCGAATTAGTGGAGAATTGGCCAATGACAAATGACTTACTTACCCAAATCAAAGAGTTTACTGGCAATTTTATACCAAACAAGAGCTTGACTTATACCCATTACATTGTAAATTTCTTCAAATTCATCATTGTAATAGTTAAGAGCCTCAACGAACCACATTAGAGATTCATTGTGTAGACGTTTTTCACCAAAATATTCACCAATTGTTAAACACTCAATGACATCCATTTCACCACTATAGAATTATTGAATTTACTACAATTAAACTATTTAAAAATTCAATTGACTTACTCATATTTCTTGCCATTAAGCACACCAGCTGCAATATCTGAGATGTCGAGATCATATGTTGTTTGTATACGATAGAAACCGGCTTTAGCTTCTTCCATATCCTCATTGGAAGGTAATTTAGGACGCATATTTTCAATGAAATCAATATTTTCTAAAATTCAATATAAATACATATATTATATATCTGTGGCAATATGTAAAAGTAGCTTATGTCGAAAATCTATGTTTTGAGATATTGCCCATTTTGTGTAAAGTAATTTCTGTTTGGTTTCATTTCATATTTATAAGTTGCTACACAAAAAAAATTATAAAAAATAAAATACATGCTAAATAAATTTTGTAAAATATTTTTATAAAAGTAGATTTCACAACCTTTCTAACAAGCATAAATTTTATTTAGTTTATTTATTCCAATAATTGTTTAAAAGAGTTTGAAAATTCGATTTGTGAAAAAATCGTAGGTGTACGAATTTCTAGTGGTCAGGGTAACCTATATATAACTATGTTTCTATACCATATTTTTAGAATTTTTTTTTGCCAAAATACGTGTGTTTCAATAATAATACGTGTGGTTAATAAAAATAGCGTTCAAACTAAATTCACTCAATTTTCGACATAAGCTACTCTGACTTGTTGACACAGATATTCGAGTACAGGGTGGCGCAATAGAACGTGCATTTATTAAGTATAGGCTAAAAAAAATAAATACAAAAGGTTTAGTTGAAATAAAAGATAGGATGAT